>JARFIW010000474.1:0-158993 GCA_036346225.1 Platerodrilus igneus | reverse complement strand
CTCACTATTCCTCTGATTTTCAGTTCATACTCCAGCTCTTCTTTAAGTAGACAAACAATTTGGAATTTTTCCGACATGATTGCAATAGTCTAATATTTTAATGAAATCAAATTGATAAATCTAAATGATTTGAACCATACGAAAATTGTCAAAACAAATTCGGGCAACTAAAGGTCAAAATCAAAAGATGTATTTGGTAAAAATAAATTTTGCCAAAACAATATCAAAAAAATCTTTATTGGGTCAAAAAAAAATTAAAGTTAAAAATAAATTTGACTAAGGTAATTAATTGACTCAAGGAGGATCAATGTCTCAACTAAACTTATGCCAAAACAAATTTCAAGAACATTAGAAAATTTAAACAAACAAATTTTGATGCAAAATAAATTTTGAGCAAATAAATTTTGAAACCCCACGTTGGGCGCCAGTGTAACTTTATTTTTTGTTCTCACTGACAGGACTACGTTGTAAATGCCAGTGAAACGTTTTTTTTTGTTTTATGGGCGTGGCGTCAGTGATACTTATTTTTCCAAAAATCTTCCGACAAAGCTAGGGGTCTATTCCTGGGTAGAGCAATGAGAAATGGGGGGGGAAAGTTAAATTTTGTTTGCAAACCAAATTTAAGCTAAATCAAATAGGCGCCACCAAGTCCTGATGTGATTACGATAATTGCATAGCACAGTTCTAAGGGCGGACGTGGAGACCCAAAGAAAAAAATGATCGCCTTCGTTGACAAAAACTTGTCTTAACAAAATAAGACGCAGCTCCTGTAAGAAATTGTGATAGTTGAATAAATAAAAAAGTGGAACACCATTTGTGTCCTGCAAAAATATATAAAGAAATAATAAAAAAGTATTTCCAATATAAAATTGGCATCAATTTATTACTCAGAAGGGTTTTAGCTTTATGTAATTAGATTTGATCACACTTGATCAAAATAAAAAATCTTCAATTTTGAGCTAATTGTTTACTAAAAAAAACTCTTTTAAAATAATATAACTTGTAACAAAAAATTTTATCATTAACTGCAACAATCTTAAACTTTTAACTTTCCTGTTTGTCTTTATTATTATTCATCAAGCAACTTTACTTTAAACATGAACTTGTTGTACTAATAGAATTCTAACCTGGGCAAATCTTTTCAGGTAGATAACAAATTAATAGCTCCTAACAATATCAGCATATGAGCTTTCAAAATTACGTATAATAATCTAAGTATAGATAAAGCTGATCACAAAAATAAGCATGTTTATTTAAATTGCATTACAGCTGCTCAAAGCATTTGCTTTTAAGGCAACATCTGTCAGCTGTACAAAGTAGAAAAATATGACGTCGGAAACACCTGTTGGCATTACCGACGGTTCGTATGGAGCAAAGCATGTTTTTTTAGAACACTAATTCAGTAAACTTTCGTTTTACAACTTGTAAAACCAGCTCAACAATTAGTTGAAACTTTTACAATTTACGTGTATTAAGCATCAAAGCAAGTTAACGTGTTCCAAGTTTTGAAACACATGCAAAAAAACTTATAGCTATCTACGAACCAAAACTGCATTTGTCGCTTTACGACAAAGTAAGACGGGATCCCCGTTCTTCAAGCAAAGATAACAGCGTTTGCAATTTGAAACGACTTCATACAAATCAACTTCTATAATTCCTTCCTAGACAAATTTCTTGTTAGGCAAAGTTTAAATCAATTATTCTTGTCGAGTAATATTTGCTACGTTCCACGTGTCGAATCATATCCTGTCGCATTACATTCTGCAGCAGTCGTGCTCTCAAAGTTGAATTATGTCACCTTCTAAAGGTTGCATCTTACGTGTGTCCTTCTAAAAGTTGCATTTTACGTGTCGCGCTAAATAAATTACTTCAAATTACATAAGTTTGTATAATATATACATTACCAACCGTTATTCGAAGATATCTTCACCATTTGAAATGGATTCGAAGATTGCCGGCCTCCAGCCAAGGGTACATGTTGATATCGCTATCGCCTGTGGCCGACTATCTCGTAACCAGGGCCGAACGGTCGCGCCGTCAGGAGGGAAACGAAACAATCAAACAGAGATGTGCTTGCAAATAGTCTTATACGACACAGCTATCTGAATATAATTAGATTACTAAGGAACTATGCAGGCTTAGCGCATTACTTTTGAAGTTGAGTGCAAATAATTATTATTATTAATAAAATTGTTAAATTATTCTTGAAATTATATGCAAAGAACTATTAAAAATAAAATTGTTACAACCATATACAACCATATACAAAGTGCCCCATCTACATTTGAATAGTCAAAGTAAACTTTAAGTACTCTTCTATTTGTTTGTATCTTGATACAATATTCCCTTTGCCGGCGCATGCTTGAATAATTAACATTACCTCGTGGTCAAGCTCCATTTCGATATCAGCTTGTAATCCGAATACAAGTGTTATCGAGGGCCTGCAAGTTTTTTTGTTAAAACATGCCGTCCCAGAGGAAAGTAAGGTGGTGTCAACGGATACCGTGGATTCATTTTTAGCTGTAGCATTGACCTAAGATGGTTGTAAATACATTTCTACGGTAGGTAAATAATTCACAAACTTACCTTTAAATTCATTGTTCCCGTTTCTTTGCATCGCAAGTTTTAGTGTTCTAAAGTTTTAACGTTACAAATATTAAGTAGCCACTATCAAGTTTTAGATTTTGACGTTTTAAAGTTTTACAATGGTTAACCGTATGGCTAGTACGAGACTGAAGTACAGTGAAAACATGTATTAAATTTTCTTGGAAATTGGTTGAGCTGTAGATGCAGTTTTAATTGTTGCTAGGCAAGTGAGTGGAAATTTCCACCTATAGGTCCAGCTCGGACACCTGTGGCAGCTGCGCGCAACCACATTTGTAAGTACGTGGATGTTTAAAAAAAATTCGGCCGCCAAGCAGATATCCAGCGGTGAGTCATCCTCCATTTTATAGCTATATTCTTTTCAAGGAACATTCATTTAAGATGTACAAATAATTTTCGAAGATTCTATGTATATTTATTTAAAGTTAATACTCGAAATTTTTGTGAAGGTTTGTTGATCATTTAAATTGATACACGTAAAATTTAGTTCAAAATTTAGTATTTGAATAATGCATAAATGTCCTTATTATTTTCAAGGTATTTCTATAAGATAATTTTGAAGTTACAAAGTTATATTAAAATGTTTGCATAACTAAACATGTGATACGATAAGAATTGTTTGCCAAATTATAGAGTATAATATATTTTGACAGTACACCCGAAGTACAGCTTAATGCCGACAATAAGTATTTTTTGACCTTTGATTTCATTAAATATATCTATTAAAAATATAGTTCTATAATCTACAAAAAATTTTTTGAGCATTTAATTTGATTCTTGTAAACTGAACAGGATCCTATTCAAGTATCATGGTTAAACTGTAACATAAAAATGAAAATCATATATTTCTTATAGAGAATTAATGTAAATTATGCAATTAAAAAATGTCCCATGAATATTCAGAGATTAATGTTAAATCGTAATAAAGAAACTGTTTTGAAAGTCCCCGTGCAGATAACTATGTACAAACAATGTATATATATATATATATATATATATATATATTGCTGTGATATTCTCCTGTGTATGCGGTTTACTGGGTCCTTTCAACAAAAAAATTCTAGTCCCACCGATTGGGCGTCATAAACTGCTGTGATCCTGGTTTCGCTTCAGGTGCTCACCTAATTTTATAAACCTCCTCATTCATAAAATTAAACAACACATTCCTACCACAAACATCAACGTTAACTCTATTTACATCAATATTCAGAATACATTAAATTTTCAAATTAAATTTCAGCATAAAATTCAGTTTTAAAAAGAATTTCAAGATTAATTTTATTATCACTTTAACGTGCATCCAGAATTAAAGTCCTTGTTGGATGCCTACTAATTAATATAACAATATAAGCAGACCGAGTCTGAGTATAAAGGAGCATCTACCACCCCTTTACGTTAATTAACCAGGTTCGTCTAATTGAGCTCAAAGACATACCCTAAATTTTCATCATAATTCAGAACATCAATACTAAATACTCCTTTCTACTTAAACAAGCAAATTTCATCTTAAAATTAAAATTTTATGGTTAGTACAATTTCACTAATGTCCATTTAAAGTAAATCAATTATAAAGTTATTCAACACACACAAAATGTCAAACAAAATAGTATAATTTACCTGAAGGTTACTGTCCTCCTAGCTTCAATGTACATCGTCCCTTTAGTTAATCACACCATTCCAACAGGATTATATTTACGGCTTCTAATTCTCAACGCTTTTAAAATTTTCTCCATCACCATTTATTTAAAGTTGTTTCAGGGCTTTTCCGGAACTCATCTGTGTATATCTGACCCTTGTTTCGTGGATCCAGACACGTATTTGAACCATTTAATTATTAACACCCCGAAAATAGCAAAGAAATTCATGCTTCTTTCACCAAGATACGCCAAAACTGCCTACTTTTGTGTATACATTTGTCGTTGTAAATTTTGCTAATTGGTACCGTGATACTAAATTTTATTACCTTGTATCTAAGTGCACTGAAGTACATTCATGTTAGCACGTAAATAACAAACTATTTTGAATCACTAAAATATACGAGCAAACTTTAAATTATTTTATCAAACTAAAATGCACTGTTTAACATCTTCAATCAAGTCGCCGATGTAAAAGCTTTTAACGCATCGAATAGTCAAAAGTCTAAGAGTCTAAGAGAGCCTGTTTATATTCATCTCGGTATATATAGCAAAAAGCCTGTCTGTCGGTCTGTTCCCCAAAACGGGTAATTCTAAAGAATTTCTCATGCCATGTTCCCAGTCCGTCGCTCGCGCGTCGGTTTTTACGAATTTTGTACTCGCCCCATTTAAATCTCAGAAATTTCAACACGGCACGCAAAGTCTGGAAATAACTAATTGACTTTTATACCGAACTGTTATTTTTACCTCTCATATTTGCATCCTATTTTCAACCAATTGTGACCCTCGTGACGTTGCTTAAATCACGCCTTTTACTATATGTGTCTTTGCTTGACGCATTTTCTCTTTCCTTTTCTAACCTGTTCGTATTGGTGCAAATTGATATTCTTTATTATCGATTATATTTTAGTCCATGTGGAGTGTGAAATAACCCATCTTTAGTATTTCTCGTAACTATTATGCGACGGTTTCTACAAGATTCTCTGAACCATTAATTATCTGCAAAATTTTCGCCGTACGTGATATTTAAACTACGCAGGTGTTCAAAATAATATTAATTCTCAGAGCTTTATTTTCTGGTATTATAATCTTGGATTTTCACAGTTTTATGCTTATTATTAATAATGGTTTAATTAACTCCAATTAAAATTGACTTCTATCCTTTCATTTTTAGCGAATACAAGTTAAATATTAATTATTATGTGTACACTTTGTTTTACTACCGGTTACTTAAAATAGGGTTAATTAATATAAATTTTGCACGTAATTTCCATTTGTTTAGGAATAATTACATTACACGCAGAGTTTTTTAATACTGTTTCTTTTGATATAAAGCGTCTTGTACATGATTTAAATCTCTTATGTTTAATGAAACTAATAAATTTTTATGCTTCACGGTTTTAATAACGCGTATTATCTAATAATATTCATTATACACGGTGATTAAAATTATTTGATGTGATTATTTAATTTTCTACCCTGGTCTAAATATGAGTAATATATATATATATATATATATTAAAATTAGTAGAAAGAATAATAAGTTGTAAAACTTTCTTTCATTGAAGTCAGCAGTAATTGTCCTATAGTTGCAAACATTCACACTTATGAAATTTTAGTATTGAGGAGAGATATTATTGGTGTTGAATTTAAAAGTTTTTTTAGAGGTATAATTTTGACTAGTTGAGCTATTTATAACCTTTTTTTTTGTGATAAAGTGACTAGGCTCAAATGTAGCCCTAGTCTAAAAATGTTTAGATGTGGTTAAATTTTCAGATAGTACGAGATCGTCGTTCTCATTCCAGATTGCAGAGTCAAAAGTAAGTATTTTTTTATATATGTTGCTCGTCTTAAGTTTTTCTTTCGAAGATTTCCGTATCTGATCTTCGGATAGATTCTTATTATAACATTCTATAAAGATACGGTGACGTCCAATAAAATTTCTTTGTTTATCGTATACCATCCTACGACCCTAGCTGATAGCTCTGCCCTAAGTTGAACAAGCTCAGCTGGCTGGAAGATCTCTTTAGAGGTACCTTTTTCTTTCAAAGTCATTTAACATCTTTTTTACCCTGGGCTTAAACATCAAACAGGAACCCCTCGTAATCTATCGCGGTTCTGCCGCCTATAAGGTAGAGCAGACATACTATTTACCTTTTGAGGAATTTAGTATATTACAATATATATACAGGGGGATGAAAAAGTCAGTTCACCGAGTAAGAAAACATGCGTATTACATTCACTTATACCAATGTATGTATTCCGCCAAATTGTATATTCAGTATCACTCGGTAAACTGACTTTTAGATCACCCTGTATATTATCGTGTAATTCGTAGCTAATTGTAGATACATAAGGTCATAAGCCAAGTTAGAATGTAGAATAATAACTTACGAGAACGTCTACTAGGCATTTTAGATAATTAAGGTATTTTAAATAATTAATTTAGAGCTTAGTCAACATATAATAATATAGGGTTAATTTAATTTTAGTTATATTTATTTAAGAATGAGGTAGCATAATATTATTTGTAAGATAGAGCAATAAGGATTAGAAACAACAAGGTAAAAATACCACCTTAATTTTCATTTAAGGTATTATACTAAACCATACAAGCTTTCCATATTCGTTAAAATAGGATTATTATTTTGAAGCGTAATACCAGAAACGTTGAAAAGCATAGTATACAAATTCAAAGGGGGAGATATTTCAAGATAGCACGAGTTATGTATCCCCCAATAAATATATATATATATATATATATATATATATATATATATATATATAGAATGCTGTGAATCTCTCATATCTGCAGGAACTGGCCCCTTAAAAAAAAAATTCGAGCCCCACAGATTGGGCATCAAGAATGCTGTGAAACCTTTTTAATTAGAATCGAGCCTCACGAATTGGGCGTCAAGAATGCTGTGAAACCTACAAAAAGCTATTAACTTAACTGTTCCGTTGACTTTCTTCTGTTAATCGCCTCTTTACTCTTTTCCGCCTCGGCTGCTCACCTAGTTAAAACTTTCATCCTCAATCATAAAAAAAAACAAACACATTCCTATCACAAATTATTAATGTATATATATATATATATATATATATATATATATATTGCTGTGATACGGCCTTTATTATTTTAAGCCCCAATGTTGGGTGTCATTTTTACTGCTATGAAATTCTCCTTTTGATATGAAATATTAATTATTTAGGTTTTTACCCCGACTAGCTCACTGAATAAATCTTATTGAATTCAAAGAATGCAATTCTAAAACACACAATATAATAAATGATAATATGTACAATACTCAAAATTTTTCTTTTTATACAAAATATCTGTATTTACCAGATTTATGCTTTTCTGAAAGCCAGCAAAAATATCTTTTAATTACATTCAGGGACCTTCGAACGTTCCAAGATATCTTCGCTTGTTTTCATATTTTTAAGTGGCCTTTTTTGAAGACTCTTACAAATATATAATGTATAGCATATATTAAATTGGAAACAGTCTTTCAATAATGAAGTGTATTAATAATTGTTAACCTGGAATGGTTTGTGGAGTTCCATCCTCGTCTATGATCTGCATCCCCTTGCTGTGTCCGCTTTACTTATTGGTATTTTATGTTTGCGTTAAGACATCAACAAAATTTGTCTCCACAAAATGGCACTAACAAAATACCGTCCCCATAAAAGAATCGCCTCCCATAAAAATCGCTTCCAAATAAAGTCGTACCAAATTAAAGTACGTCCAAAATTAAAGTCTTGCCTCCAATTAAAATACGTCCCAAATTAAAGTATCACCAAATTAAAAATCACCTTTCTATCGAAATACATTTCAAATCAAAGTACGTCCAGTATCATAATACGTCCCAAATCAAAGCCCTGTTTTGTTAATATTAGAAATAAATTTAATTAAGTTGTTTAACTTACGTCTATCTGTAGATCGGCTTATATTTCGTAGCACAAAATTCTTGCACTTTTAAATTTCATTTATTTATTTTTCATTTCACTAATTACGTGAGTTTTTACCACCTAAGAACATAGTTGTTGCTCAGTTAAATATAGACTCAAATGTTGTTCAGTTTCTATCGTATATATAAGCCCTTCCTCCAATAGTTTTCATTGACGTGTTTACAATAAAGGCTTGTACCTTGCCTTATCTGGCAGAACCCGAAATTTTTATAAATTACCTAGTTTAAATCTTCGACGAATGCTCTATTTCTCATGTCCGCATTCAGCATATTGCAGCATTATCCTAGGATTTCCAACTTTTGGCTTTTCATCAAGTCACGTATTTGATGTTTGTCGATTTATCATATAACTGAACCGCCTGGTGTTTATTCGTTTGCCACAGAATGTTGGTTTTCTGGACAAATGTGTTCTTCTCTAGTCACGTAGCAATTTTCTAATAATGAATTATTTAAGATGCGTTTACTTTGATATTTTCGACGCAATTTTTAAATATTTGGAATGCCAATTTATCTATGTTTGCTGGTAATTTAATTTTGATGCAATTTGTTGCATTTTAAAATCTTATCTTTACTTGTAAACTATACTTAAGCATATTTTCTTACATTTCAAAAAGTTCATAAATACAACTCCGCTTGCGCGGTATACTAGACACCCCGGGCAGTTGGTAACGCTAATCTTTGTACAGATTTTGGCGCGCCCATCTGTGAATGACGTCACACAATGCACAAATTAAATGCGCAATTGACGGAAAATATATTTAATTCGCAAAACAGGTTAAGACAATAGGTACTCACCGAAGAGGTCCCGCTTCCCACGAAGTACGCCAAGGACGGCGTCCCACAGGATAGCGTCCTTCAAAATGGCTGGAGCCCCCTTTAAGATAGTTTACAGATGGTGACTGCTCCGGTGCTGTTGGCGGAGCATAGCCTCCAATTTGTTCCCGGGGTCGTGTACTCGGTTGCTTTAGGCGGCTTCAAATTACCTCCTACCTATGTAGGGAATAAACAAGGAAAACCAGGTATAGGGGCGACAAACAGTTAAACAAGGCAAGGATCTACATGGATACAAGATAAGACACGATACGATACCTGAACAAAACCGCTCTTCACGCAGGTCAAAGGCAAAAAGCCACGTTACCGAGCTCATCGGAAAAAAACCCACTTTTCTGTCCTTTCACGCGTCGGCGCGAAATTATTCGCCCAACCCACTTTTGAAGTGACGGAAACACACGCCAAGGCTTTTGAATTTTAAGGCGCGAAAACTTCCGCACATCAAAATTAAACTAAGAAATGTTAGTGCCAATTTATTGGCACGTAACAATTTATGTTCTCATGCATTTAATTACATATCTTGTATATACAGTATCCTCTTAATTGACATTATATAGAATAGTCTCTCTTATAATTTCTAGAATTATTTGATTTTCTTAAAGTTAAAATTGTTTATATTTATCCTACGACCACTATGACTTAATCTACCCTTAAACTACCCTATTATCATAGCATTATATAGTTATATAGTTATATAGTTTAAGGGTAGATTAAGTCATAAAGGTCGTAGGATAGATATAAATAACTTTAACTTTAAGAAAATCAAATAATTCCGGCAATTATAAGAGTAAATCGACTAGGACGCTGTATATAAAAAATATGTAATTAAATGCATGACAAAGAAGCTCCTTTTGTAACAATCCGATATCATTAGATTAGAATAGTAATGTGTGCGTCGTATAAATATGTTTAAGTATAGTTTACAAGTAAAGATAAGATTTTAAAAAGCAACTAATTGTATAAAATTAAATCACCGGGAAACATTGATAAATTGGCACTCCAAATATTTAATAATTGCGTCGAAAATATCAACGTAATTATTATGCTAACGCATCTTAATAATTCATTATTAGACAATCGTTACGTGACTAGAGAGAACAGATTTGTTCAGAAAACTAACATTCTGTAACAAACGTATAAACAAAGCGGTTCAATTATATGATAAATCGTGGACTTTCAATTGACAAACATTGAATACGTGACTTGATAAAAACCAAAGATTAAAAAATCTATCATAATACTGCAATATACTGAACGCTTACGTGATCGATAAAACATTTCGTCGAAGAATTAAACTAGGGAATTTGTAAAAATTCCGAGTTCTGCCAGATAAGGTAAAGAACAAGCCTTGATTATAAACACGCTAATAAAAACTATTGGGAGGAAGGTCTTATATATAATAGAAAATGAATAACATTTAGTCGATATTCAACCTAGCACCAACTATGCTTGAATGCTGTAAAAACTTGCGTAATTAGTGAAATAAAAATTCAATAAATAAAATTTGAAAGTGCAAAATTTTTGTGCGACGAAAAATAAGCCGATCTACAAATAGACGTAAGTTAAACAATTAATTAAATTTATTTCTAATATTTAACAAAACATGGCTTTCATTGGAAGCGATTTTTATTGGGGACTTCTTTCATTAGAAGCGATTTTTAATGGGAATTTCTTATATTGGGACGTTTTATTGGAAGCAATTCTTATATTGGGACGGCATTTTGTTGATGCCATTTTGTGAAGACAATTTTGTTTATACGACTCAATGTTCATGTCGAGATATAAGCATTAACGCAAATCTAAAATACCAGAAATCAAAAGCGGATAATTTTGGTCAATTAGTAAAGCGGACACAACAAGGTATACAGACCACAGACTAAGATGGAACTCCAGAAATCATTCCAGGTTAGCGATTTTTAAACATTTTATTATTGAATGGCTGCTCTAAATTTAATATTTGCTATACATTGTATATTTACAATAGTAATCAAAAAGGTCATTTGAAAAATATGAAAACAGGGAAAAGCATCTTGGGACGTTCGAAGGTACTTGAGTGTAATTAAAAAATATTTTTGCTGGCTTTCAGAAAGGCATAAATTTGGAAAATATAAATATTTTATATAAAAGGGAAAACTTTGAGTATTGTACATATTATCAATTATTATATTGTGTGTTCTAAAAGTGCTTTATTTGAAATCATTTAAAGGTTAAAATAAGATGTATGCAGTGAGCTAGTCGGGGTAAAGATAAATATTACATAACATTTAATAATGCCAATTGAAAGGCGATATCACGGCAATTCATTGACACGCCCAATCGTGGGGCGAATATCATATCAATTTTATGACGCCCAACATTGGGGCTTAAAATAATTCATATCAATATCAAAATTTCATAGCAATTTTATGGTACTCCCAATCGTGGGGCAAACATCATAGCAATATATATATATATATATATATATATATATATATATATATACTCAAATTTAGACCAGGGTAGAAAATTAAGAAACGACATCAAACAATTTTAATCACCTTGTATAAAGAAACAAATAGAAATTACGTGGGAAATTTATATTAATTAATTCAATTTTTAAGTAACGGGTATTAAATAAAGTGTACAAATAATAATTAATATTTAATTAGTATTCGCTAAAAATTAAAGGGTAGAAGTCAATGCCATACATTATTATTTTAATTGGAGTTAATTGACCGATTATTGAGGTATAATATGCATAGAAGCTTTTAAAAACCCAATAATACCAAATATGAGACGCGTTGCTAGCATACAAATATATCAAGAAGGTTAAAATACGTGGAATATCCAAATCGTAGAAGTATTACGATTGAACACCTGCGTATTTTTAAATATCACGTTCTGTTTAATTTGTTTGGATAAACATGAAAATTCTGCGTATATTGCAAACGGTCGGATAAACCGTAGCTTATATTAACGGGAAGGTTAGTTGAGGGGTTATTTAACTCAAGTAAGTCACGTCGCGAGTCCACGTGGATTCAAATAGCCCATAATGAAGAATATCGATTTGTACCACTCAGACCAGGGTAGAAAGAGACGGATAAAACGCGCAAGGCAGAGACACGAATAATAAAAGGCGAGGTTTGAGCAACTCACGAGGTTTACGATTAGTGAAAATAAGATGCAGATATGAGAGGTGGAAACAACAATTTCTATACAAAATTAATTAATTGTTCGCAGACGCGTTGCGAGCCGTGTGAAAATTTCTTAGATTTAACTGGCATGAGTGCAAAAATTTAGTAAAATCGCTGTGCCGGACTGTCGAAAAGGGAAAAGAGAATGCGAAATTCTAAAAATTGTCCGTCGAGGGCCAAATCCGACGCGCAAGCGCGCTATTATATAAACCCGTGTTTATAGGAGTTTCGCTCTCTTAGATTTTCGATTTTTATTCAATACTTTAAACAGTTTGGCTCTTAGATTTTTGATTTTTTATCAATACTTTAAACAGTTTGCTCTCTTGATTTTTTGATGTTATACGATATTGCAAGCAGAATACGTGCTACGATACAAGTTATTATGCATTAGTGCACTTAGAAAAGATAGATAAGTAGCGATAGATAAATACATTTAAGTATGCAGCTTTGTATAGCGTGAACGAATTATGAATTGCTTTGCTATTTTTCGGGGGTGTTAATAATCAAATGTTATTCGTAAACGTGATTGGATCCACAAAACAAGATTTCGATATGCATAGATGAGTTCCTGAAAAGCCCTGAAAATATTTTAGATGAATGGTGGTGTAGAAAAATTTTAAAAGCGGTCAGAATCTGAGGACGTAAACATAACCCAGTTGGAATGGTGAAATTAGCAAAGACGATGTACATTGAAGCCACGAGTGCAGTAACCTTCAGGTAAATTATACAATTTTGTTCGAACTTTGATGTTTTGGTGGGTGTTGGATACCTTTATAATTTGTTTGATAAAAATGGACAGTAGTGAATTTGTACAAACAACAAATTTTTAATTTTAAGGTAAAATTTTCTTGTTTAAGTAGAAAGGAGTATTTAGCATTTTATGTTTTGATTATGATGAAAATTTGGGTCTGTCTTTGAGCTCAATTAGACTAACCTGTTTAATTAACGTAAAGAGGTGGGAGATGCTCCCTTTTATTCAGACTTAGGTCTGCACATATTGTTAACTACATTAGTATGCATCCTACAAGGACTTTAATTCTGGATGCAAATTAAAATGATGACAAATTTAAACTTGAAATTTTATGATACTGAAATTTATGCTGAAATTTAATTTTGAAATTTTAATGTATTATGAATATTGATGTAAATAGAGTTAACGTTGATGTTTGTGGTAGGAATGTGTTTGTTTTTTTTTATGAATGAGGATGAAAGTTTTGACTAGGTGAGCAGCCGAGGCGGAAAGAGTAAAAAAGCGACTATCAGAAAAAATTCAACAGGGCGAGAATCACAGCAAATCTTGGTGCCCAATTCGAGAGGCTCGAATATTTTTTTTTACTCTGGAGAGGCTTTTTTGTAGGTTTTACAGCATTCTCTGGGCGGCCCAACGCTGGGGCTCGATTCGAAAATCTTAGTTCTCGAATAATGGTGAGCAATATATATATATATATATATATATATATATATATATATATCGATTGCAGTGGTTTCCTTTTGGTCGGCTCGCTAATTCGTGCCCCACACTTTGGGTGTCATAAAAATACCACGTTCTTTGGTTTGAAGGGTTCGAAAATTCGTGACCCTTACTTTGGGTTTATCATATAAATGCTATGTACTCCCTTATTAAATTGTTTTACTAACTTAGGAAATTGTACCTCTTTTTACGTCGCTATAATCTGACTGAAAATGAAATAAAAAAAAACTCCGTCAATTTTCACTTAAAGACAATTATGAGTCTACGCTATGATTATGATATGTCTAGGTTGAGTATCTTCTAAAAATGCTTTCCAAGTTGATAATACCGCGGTTAGCTCTGCTCACTGCGTCTCCCGGGATATTCACCGCAAATACTCATTCTTTCTACCACCCTTAGAATAGAAAAAAAAAATAAAAAAGTCGACAAACACAAACAGCCCTTTTATTCTGCCAACACAAATAATAAATTTTTCAAAAATCTCAATATTTACAATTAATATTCAAGTTAAAACATTTCATATTTCTGCTCAATAGTAGAACATCAGTCTAAAATCCCCATGATTTTATGCTCCTCTACATTTCATATTTTTGTTTAAAAGTAGATGGGCCTATCATGTGCCCTTGATTTATTCCTCTAGGTCTATGTAGAGCTCAATATAAACCTTTTTATTTTCTGTGCATAAATTATTTGCATTGTCAAATTATACTAAAGACCCGTTTACTTCTTACATCTATAACATATTATTCAAGTATTTACACCTTCAGATTAATAATAGAAAAATTGTCCATAACATATGTCCATAAAATTACCTTTTAGTTTCTAAAAATTATCACCATAAATAACTCAAATCACTCACAGTTTAAAATAGCTAAGCACCAGCACAACAGTTTCAATTAAAATATCGTTACCTGGAGTGTGTTTTTCCAGATCACCATCTGTGTAGATGACTTTCCACCAGACTGCTCGTTCCCGGATTATTCCATCTTGCTGCTTTCTAAGTTGGACTGAAATTCCATCTCATACACGTTCATCCAAATCATTAACCATCTGAAGACGCCTTTCACCAGACTGCACGTACCACATCCAAACCACACCTCTTGTTCTACTTAATGTGTCACAGCACGTTCGTTTAAAATGTAAATAATTCTTTTACTTATGTAGCATTCCGCTTTAATTATTATAATTAGTTATTCCAGTTTAGCCGGTTTAACTACTGTGCACCCACTTGTGCATTAACAAAACACTTGTAAAATTTTCCGGCGGACTGCACTGTCACGCGGAATCAAAACTAGGATGTAATTTTGAATAATTCAAATTATAATAAAATTTTAATATAGCTTTTAAATATTTACCAGAACATCAGATTCGTCTTGCAAATTACTCGATTCATGATCAATGAAGTCCACGTCTAAAGCGATTATCATAAGATATAATATAAATCAACCAATATTATAGCAACTTACGTTATTTGTTGTAAAACTATCCTTTTCCAAATCATTATCAACATCAAAGGGATCGTGTAATCCAACATCCGTCTTTTCATTCATAAGGCTTAAAGCAAAACCTAAAGTTGGATCATCTAGCATGAGAACTTTCCTCAACCTGTGGCTTTAGCTTCCTTTCGTTCTAGTGCTGCTACTTTTCGCACCTTTTTTTTAGTATTTTCATAATATGTTTTCAAATTAAGTTTCTTTCTTTTAACATTGTTTTGGGAATTAAATTCATTTGTAATTTTTTCCCATACCACGCCAGAGTTGCATCAGTCTTTTACTTTCAAGAACATGTTTTCTAACAGCAAAAGACTTAATAGAAGCATCTTTTCATCATTAGAAAAATTCGGGGCTCGTTCCTTTTCGCTCTCCATTAGAATAAGGTATAATTGATTCTAAAGCAGGTCAGCGCTGAACAAAATACACTGTGTAGGTATAATAGTACTTTATAAATAATTTGCCATAAATCTACTTACATATTTAAGATTTATTTAGTGCGGTGGAATCCTAGTTATTCTAAAAAATTGATAAATACCGGGTGACTACAGTTTCTCTGGCAGCAATTGTTACAAAGAGCGAGGTTATAGTTACACCAAATGTTACTAAACAGGAGAAAAAACCCCATATATCAACCTTTTAAGTATGGTTTGCCAACACCACAATTAACCTTGACCGGTGCAAACACTCAAAGAATAGTGAAAGATAAACTTCAGATTATGCTTAATCTGAAATTTAGTTAAACCCCTCTTGTAACTGCAAGCGGTGCAAACGGCCATAAATCCTTTAATATTTATATTAGATCTAGGGTAAATGTACCTAAGTTCGACCATATCCGATAGTTGACCACTTTGTTGAAAAAGTAGAATTAATAATAAAACTATAGCATTTTTGTTAGTAAACTCCCTATTCCTGTACTTCCCCATCTGGATACTTTTTTATTTTTGAATAGTTTCGAAAGTTGGCAGCTCCGTCGAATATAAATGTCAGTTCCTTATGGCGGTATTTAAGCAACGACGAGGTAAGTAGAAAACTTTTCTCATCTGCTAGTTCTTAGAGCAAAAAAAATTAGCAAATAAATATCAACGCAGAAAACCCTCAAATATTTCCTTTAAGACACAACTTTAGACTTCAATTTATGTTACGCTGCTGGTGTTATTACTGGACCTGTAATAAATGCATGATTATAATTATTTATAAAACAAACAATTAGAACACTTTTTGTGCTCTCAAATAAATACATTCAACTCTGATCGAGGATAATTTTTACAAGCAAATCAGTACATTATGATTCCTAATATCAACGTGAGTGTTTTGAAAAATAAACATGCAAACTTGAGGTTCCTCAATTAACATTTAAGAATATTTACAACTACTCATGATTTACATTAATTTATTTACAGTTAGAATTAATTTTTCCCTTACTGAAATGATTCCCTTTACGTATTTCTAATAATAACGTACTATTTTACTTAAATGTTCTCTGTGATTATCATTAATACTTCCTTTATCTTAACTGTTTACACAAAAATTTCCTGAGTTGAATAAAATAATTTCTAACCCTTTAATGCAAATTACTTAATGCTTTTCAATAGTCTACTATTGATGTACTAGCCATCAACAGCCCTATCTTACTAAAGATCTTTGGTGAGGATTTACACTGCTAATAAAAATGTGCAATTTTATAATATTGAATTATCATCAAAGCTGTTCTTAAACAGGTTAGGTACACATTATGTGTGATTTAAGTTATAAACTGACAGATTTTTATTGAATAATTATTGAAAGCGTTTCTGAGCTTCTTACTTTAGTCTTTTAACATTTTTGATAAAAAGTACGAACCGTATGGATTATCAATGTATGCTCTACATAATTAAATTTCAAATTTTAGTTTTCAAACAATACACATTTCTGAAACACAATTCATACTCCTGTCCTCTACTGTGTCAACTATGAAGCGTCCATTCCAAAAATAGCTTTCTACTAACCATGGTTTCAACATGTGCAAGCCTAACAGTTGTCGGCACGTTACTTACGCCGTGTTAAAAATCGACCTTGACCTGTTTTATATTATTACGTCCACATATGTGCTTCTTATTGTAGTGGAATATACCAAACAGTAGAATGCTTCAACAAAACGAAAGATTTTCAGCACTTCGCAAACAATTTTATAGCATTAATTTCAAAAACATCATTTGCATCTACATTCGTATCAGCTGACGAACCATAACACAAAAACCATATTGCATTAAGCGAGAAATCAGAAGACAATTAATCTATTCAACAATCAAAAACTACTCAACTAAATTAATTTGCTAAAACAGATTTACATAAATCATTTTGTTTTAAAGAATTATACTAACCAATACTAAACTATTAAGCACGTTGAATAACCATCTAACAAATACTTCGCTACATCACCAGCATTCCTTTTATTGCGATTCCGATCGCCCACCTCCAAAACAAGATTATCGTGCTTTCGCGGCACGAAGTTTTATCCGGACTACATCTGTCAAGGTACTCTTCAAAAATGAGCTTCTATCGACGTGTTACTTTCTGCGTACGTAGGGAATAATCTAGTTACAATATTGGCAGCGCTGATACGTTACTTATGGCGTTCTCCATTGAGTATTTATTCTTACCACGGTTAAGAACTTATTAAAACGGGCCATGAAAATTTGACACGGTACAAGTATGGTATTAATGTAACTAACAAGAATTAAATGCTTTACACTAACATAATAATACATAGGTTACTTATTTTCAACGATTCCAAGCCTTTATTTAGCATAACCGTATTTATATTTGAGTGGTTGAGAATTGGCACGTAATTTTTTTATACAAGCCAGTAGTCGACAAGGAGGTCGTCTCTGGACAAATTAAAATAATTATCAATTTGAACCTTATTGCACAGAGACATAGAGCTACATGTCTAGAATCCTACTGCATAGTAAATCTTGCCATATTTTTGTTCTACCCAGTGGTCGACCGCACTAACAAATTAATGTGAAGTTTAGGAACTTTTATACCAATACTCGAACATTTTATGTTGCCATATATTTCTTAAGTAGGCCTGATCTACCTTTCTATTGTTTTAAATTTATTCAGATATACTTATATAATACAACATAGCTCCTATTAGAAAAAGGCCGATTCACTAATATTCTGTAGTAGCACTTTACAAAGCACTTGAAGCAGTAAAAAGTGGAACATCCATAAGAGTAACAACGCGACAATATAATGTATCAAAAATAACAATTTTGGATAAAACCCCATAGTAGAATAACTTCAAACATACGAAAAATAGGTCCTCCAACTATCTTGACTTTGCAGAAAGAAGACAAGTTAGCTGATTGGCTAAAAGAACTAGCAAAATGAGGATTTCCTAAGAAGAAGCAAGATCTAACCAATACAGTTGCTAAAATTGTAATTACAGAAAAAAGACAAACACCTTTCAGAATCATTATACCAGGACAGAAATGGTATATCAGGTTTTTAAGGCGACATCCTGATTTAAGACTAAGAAAACCTGAAAAATTGAATAAAGCTCGATTTGTTATAAGTGAACAGTATATTCGTGATTGATTTACAGCTTTAGAAAATTTTTTGAATGACCAACATCTCGAATCTATTTTAAAAGACTCGCGTAGGATACTGGAGACGAAATGAGTTTTTCAATGTGTCCCAAGGCAGGTATAATAAATATCATTTTGTTGTTAATAAACCGAATGCATTAATTCATTTTAGGAAAGGTACTTGCCCCAAAAGGTTGGCGGAATGTGTGTGATATACAGAAGTCTAGTGAAAAAGAAACTATTACAGTTTTGCTTGTTTTTAATGGTGCAGGAGAAACTGCTTACCTTATGGTGGTATTCCCTTACGTAGACCGTTCATTTACATTTCCAATGCTTCACCCGAAGGTACTATATTGACCAGTAGGCGAGTTTTCTTTGTCTGGAAATTTAGAATTTTGCCGAACCCTTGCCGTTCCAGGCAAGTAAGGATCTTTAACGTGCGCTACAACACTCACACACGGAACCTCCATTTAACCTCTCATCCGAAAAAGGCCGTAATTTTTGTGCAAATGCTTACCTGCCATTTTTCAAGCGGTCGGCCGTGTTGGGATTCGAACCCAGGACCTTTAGAATCCGTTGTCTTACGCTTACTACATTGATCCGCGGCGACGCCTTCCTTACGTAGACCGCCAGCAAGTGTGGTGAAGTCAATTCATCCTAATTGGTTTCTAGGAAAATCTGAGTCTGGTTGGATGAGGTGTGAAGTGTTTTACCAGTATATTACAAATAGGGCTAATAAATGGTTGAAAGAACAAGATATACCAGAGCCTAAAATTATATTTATTGACGGTTAAAAATCACATTTGTCATACCAAGTGAGTAATTTTTGCAATGACAATCAAATAATTTTGTATGCCTTACCTCCGAACACCACACACCCCATGCAGCTTGCTGATGTAAGTGAAAACGAAGTGGAAGGAAACTGTTCGCAGGTGGCAATCTAAACCAGAACAATAATATTTTATCGTTAACAAAACTACATTTTGTCCATTGTTGAATGATTGCCTTTCAATGCCATCAGTACCAGATTCTATTAGGAGCGGGTTCAAAAGATGTGGCCTGTTCTACTTAGATCCTAATGCAGTGGATTACAGCAAGTGTATTAGCAAAATGGTAATTACAACTGAGGAACTGAAAAATTGTGAAGGTACCAAAAGTGATATTAACACCACCATTACAGTATTAGAAGCATTTGAACAAAATTTAAAAGTACGGTATATTGAAAGTGACATACTGATTGACAATTTAATGGAAATATATACAAGTAATGTTGCACCTGTCGTAGAGAAAGAAAACTCTCCTAATGATGTTTTTACATTTGAGGTTTAAAAAAAGGGAGCACTAGTTTTAGTTAATCTGATAGGAGTAACAAAAGTATTACTACTGATTCTCTGTCAACAAATAAGGTTAACCATGTTGAATTGATCAATACGAAAGTTGATAGTGTCCTGCTATTTATGGAAAACCTCACACATACAATAAATAATATTGACGAAGAAGGTATAGAAAAGGTTGAAAGCGTTCTTGCTCAACAGAATACAAGTGCTGTAGAAGCAAATGCAAATTTTTTAGAAGAAATGGAGAATATAAGTGTAGAAGAAGAACTAGAAAAAGTATTTGTATCACCTGGCAAAGATGATGAAGATCATAGAAGAAACCATTTCTTTAAATAACGTACAAATTGAGAGTAGAATGAAGGTTGGCGACAATGTTTCAATATTAAGTGCATCCAATAGCTTTAAAGATCACTTATTCTGGCCTTCGCACATTATAAGTAAAAGAAAGCCTGCAGGCAAAGAGACACTGCCATCAGCAATCTCCTCCGCTGCATATAGAATATCTTGTAGAAAAGGAAAACAAAAAACAGAGAATTGTAGAAGAAAAAGAGAAACGAAAATTACTTAAAATTCAAAATAAAAGTAAATAAGAAAAAAGCATTACCAAAGAAAACATCAGGTATGAAAAACGGTAAGAAATTGAGTGAAGTGTTGGAAAATGCGATTAAAGTTGTTATCACATGTGATGAGGAACTTGTTAGTGATGTTGAGGACGATGATTTAAAAAATATGGTAGCTAGTGCAAAAGATTTCATTTGTTTAAATTGTAGCTAGGTATAAGAATATAATGCATGTAGGTAGTAGTACCTAGGTACACATAATTGTGTTTGTTTACAGTTCTGCGTTGTGTATGAATTTATATTACGTTTATTTTTATATTAACTGGAATAACTAATAAAGAAAACTATTTCCCATTTTTATTTCTTAATTCCCCAAATTCATAAATAATGCATTTTAAGATGCATACGTATAATATATATTATATAGGTAGATACCTACCTAATAGGTACAAATGTTATTTTGTGTTTGAAGCCTGGTCGACTATAGGAATATACTTTGGCAACATTAGATTCTAAGTGGTCGACTACTAGATTTTTTGCATAATTTCAAATATTTATTTTTCAATCTTATCACCGAAGCGATATTCTTAAACTGTAATTATATTACAATAATAAGCTGTTTGATGTAAGCCGTAATTACATTTTGCAATAGACCAATAATTCTTAAACATATTTTGAAACAATTTTTAAAAATAACATCTCTTAATTGGTCAACTACTGGCACATTTAGCCTACATGGCAACATATAATTATGACCAATTATTATTACTTACTAGTAATTTACAACTCTAATCTTTCTTATACATTTCCTCCTGCTACATCATCTAGAATTTTTTTTTTCTGATCAACATTCATATCTTTAGTAAACGACAAAGTCCTTTTAATATCAGCAAAAAATACACAGCATACATAGAACACCATATAGTATTACAGATTAATCATACAAATTGCATGTAAAGGGGTGTTTGTAAGTATGGGCTCATACGTGTGTAATTTTTACGCGCGAAATATTGGTAGCAAATCAGTGTTCGTTAGTACGGGATTGTATAAGTCTTTGCGAATTCATTTACTGTAATGTAATGCACTATAACCACACATAAAACATACCAATGGACGTTCGTTAATAGGTAACGGCTTATATCCTTAAAGTGCCTGTGTGATACGGGAAAATCACACAAATTGCGTGTCCATTCCTAAATCATCTGTTCGTAACCACAGCTACATAAAAACATACAATTGGACAGTTATTAGCATGTAAGGAGATATAAAACGATTAAAGCATTTACGGAATTATACAGTACTAAAATTTTTCGTAACCCTTTTTATGCAACCACAAATCTTTTTATAGAATTTATTTATGTATAATGATACAGATTACAAGAAATGGAAGCTCACTTTCAATTTTCATATACACAATACGAACAACAAAAGCATTTCAATGAATGCTAGTTAGTATGTGAATACCTATGCTTCTGTAAACGACACATCTGCGATGCGGTATAATCACGCAGATTGTATACAAATGGAAGTTCTTTAGTACGGGACTACAGATGAATTTTCAAGTTACTTTTAAAATATGCAGTGTAATTACACAAGTTGCATGCGAACGGACATTCACTAGTGTGGGACCGCATATGCATTTTCAAGTTTCCTTTAGAAGATGTAGAATAATTACACAAATTGCATGCGAATGGACGTTCATTTGTATGGGAACGTATATGTATTTGCAAGTTCCCTTTAGAAGATGCAGTATAATTACATAAGTTGCATGCGAACGGGCGTTCATTAGTATGGGACCGCATATGCATTTTCAAAACACTTTTATTAGATGTAGTATAGTTACACAAATTGCACGCGAATGGACGTTCATTTATATGGGAACGTATATGTATTTGCAAGTACCCTTTAGAAGATGTAGTATAATTACATAAGTTGCATGCGAATGGACGTTCATTTGTATGGGACCGTATATGTATTTGCAATCTCCCTTTAGCAGATGCGGTATAATTACACAAATTGCATGCGAACGGACGTTCATTAGTGTGGGACGGCATATGCATTTGCAAGCCCACTTTAGAAGACGCAGTATAATTACATAAGTTGCATGCGAACGGACGTTCATTAGTGTGGGACCGAAAATGCCTTTTCAAGTTTCCTTTAGAAGATGTACAATAATTACACAAATTGCATGCGAATGGACGTTCCTGTGTATGCGACTGCATATGATTTTTTAAGCGACCTCTAAAAGATGCTGAATAACTACATAAGTTGCATGCGAATGGACGTTCATTAGTGTGGGTCCACATATGCATCTTCAAGTTTCCTTTTGAAGATGCAAAATAGTGACATATTTTGCAAGCGAATTGACCTTCTTTCGTGTGGGACCGCATGTGGATTTTCATTTTACTTTTACAAGATGCAGAATAAGCACATAGAAAGCATACAAAAGGGTGTTCGTTATTATGTGGCGACATTCCAATGTGCTGTTATAGGATGCTGAATAACTACATAAATTAATATACCACAAATGTTCTTTAGTATATGGCCGTGTTATGTAATTGTAATTTTTGGTGTCATAAAAATCACACCAAGGACAGTCTTTGGGGGGTGGGACATCATACGTGAAACAATAATTACATGAATTGTCTGTCTATCCAGAACGTATAATACAATAACTTTCTATGATCTACTATTACGTCGACTTTCTTAAATGTTGAAAAGCACATTTTATTTTAATTTTGCATCCTCTGTAAAAGTAAACAACAAATTCCACAAAACATTTTCTCTCCAAAGGTTAGTTATCCACCAGGTCGTTTATATAAGCTTATTAAGTGAACTAATTACAAAAAGTTATTTGAGCAACCTGTTCAAATTTTAGATACATTATTTCCGAAATTAAACTGTTATTTACTTTTCTTAGTATATTCATTTTGTATGCTTAAGACCTAAACCTTTGTTTATATACTAGGTATAATTTAATCAACTATCAATATTAGTACCGGGGTGCGTATGTCACGTATAGGGAGCGCATCCAAATATAGCCATCAATTTCCAACTGAGTTGTCAAAATTACAGAAACCTACCAAATGGTAGCTCTGTTTCAGAAGTATCATAAGGTAAACCAGATGTCACGAATGTAGATGCAGTCGACGTACGCATTTACCATAGAACCTTTGTTTATATTAGAACTTTTATTTAGAATATCCAATTGGTTTGTCCTTCTTTGTTTCACCAACGCGATGATGGTTACTGTATGTTTGTTGTGGTTTGTTTAGCATTTTTCTTATCTTCTTTCGGAATTAAACCACTCATAGTTTTTAAAACCATCTTTATTTACGTTTTGATCCATGAACGAGGATCGTTGTCAAAATAATGAATTGCTTTTATTTCCTTATTACATACATTTGGTTTTATTTTGTGATTCTTTTCCATTTCGATTTTGCATGGTACTCTAAATTCGTTTGCTTGATCTTCTTCGAGTTGGTTTGCTGTTTTCTCAATACAGCCGATTATTTCAAAGGTTGGTATTGATTTTGCTGTTACTGCAAAGTTAAGGTCTTTTGATAGAATTAATTTTTCTGTGTCGTTAATAGTTTTTTTTTATAAATTTATGCTGGTGTTTAGCATGGTGTTGCTGTTTTTTAACGTTATAGTTTGTGTGCTATTTTTCTCTATAAATAGGTTATTAAATTTCTTTATGTGAATGTCTTTTTGTTTGAAGAATTCTGATTCGTAGTAGGTTTTTGCACACTGATCCTAGGTCATGGAACGATTCGCAAATAAAGATGATTTTAAAAACTAAGAGTGGTTTAATTTCCAAAGAAGATTAAGAAAAAGCGATGATGTTTGTTTCAGTTAAATTTAATTTTGTTTATGTTTACTCACCTTTCTATCAATGCAAATTACACGTATGTGAAGTTGGAATGGACACCGTGGAATTATGAAAAAAAGATACATACAGTTCGTTTGTGCCGCAAGTTACGTTGTAACAATTTTATTTTCGCAGTAAAAAATCTATTTATGAAAGGTACAACGAATGTTAAAACACCTTTATTAACTAAAGTAATAATACGTGTAACAATCAAATCCTTACATTAATACAGTATCTAGAGTCGTTAGTCTATTTGTTTCGGAGTTCGGTGTATTCCACAGCCACTGGCGCGCGCGTGAGAGGTTTGACAACCCCACTCGGGACCCTCCCACGATAGAAGAACGCGGCAAAAGCACTCGTCGATAGGTAAGAGCAGCGACAGCATGCATTTGAAATGAATGGCGAGTGACCTCCGGGTCGCATTATTTATGTGACACACTTCCTGAGTAACGGTTGGTATTGTATATTCGTTATCATAGTACCTAATTTAACAATTTGTTTAGCGCAACGACAACTTAGAATCTACAATTTAGAAACTCTAACTTATAGACTACGCAATGAAAAATTACATTTGTAACTAAGATTAGACAACGGAAGATTACGCTACAAAAGTTATGCAGCCTTGAATCAATGTAAGAAACCCGCTTCGCTTCAACACCTGTATTTAAAGCATGGAAAGCAAGAATAATTAGCTGCAGATTCCGCACGGCGATGTAGTTTCCATTCCAGCCAAGGACAACAGCCCGGGGTTTGGTTCGTAATAGCTTTAAGATTTCCTCAGTGCTTCCTTCTAAAAGCACGTTATTTCGTTTTGTTTTATAGAAGCACAAATTTGTTATTCAGTTTATCTGTAGCTAAGCTGGTTTTCTCCAGTATCAAATTTAATTTCACTTAGTTTCGTAGATATGTGACTACACGTGGCTTCAACATAAATTAACAGCTGCGGTTACGTCACCTGTTTGTTTGAAATATGCCGTCAACAATTGCACAATTGCTAACAGATGTTTAGTATTACATTACTACCACCTTTGATAAAATTAGAGAATATCTTTGTGAATATTTTGACTTCAAATTGATTTTAATACCGTTAACTTAAAGAGAAAATTTTGTATATTAATTTGTAAATGACCTACACAGATCTGATTGGGTTATGAAACCTTAGTATAACCAGTCACACTGGATTGTAATATATTTGAGTAAGGATCATGTTGATAAACCTTACATTAACTTTGCAAGTATTTCAAGTATTCATTTTATTTTATAGCATTGAATTTTATTTACAGAAACGGAAAAAATTCTCTCTAGTAAATTTATAATCCACGCTTAAAGTCTTTTATTCTGATCTAGTTTGATCAGACCTGATAAACAAAAAGCAATAAGAGTTAAATTTTATGACACCCTTATGTAGAAAATATTCTCTATGCATTTTAGGTATATTTGAGGGACGCAAATTGTGTTCCCATTTTCTATGTGACTTAATTATTATTTTTCCTTACAGGAACAGCGTCTTATTCTGTTAAGACAAGTTTTTGTGTCAGCGAAGGCGATCTTTTTTTCTTTGGGTCTCCACGTCCGCCCTTAGAAATTTGCCATGCCATTAACATAAATCAATCTGGACTTGGTGGCGCCTGTTTGTTTTAGTTTGAGTGTGACCCCCTACAGATTTCGACTTACCCCCATTGCTCATAGCTCTACCCAAGGAATAGACCCTAGTTACGTCGGAAGACTTTGTTTTGCAGACACCTGACTTGGAGCATGGTGATAATAAAGTAGTGTCGGCCAGAGAAATATAGGAAAACATTTCACTGGCACCCATGTGTGGGATTGGCCAGGAAAATTCGTTTCACTAGCGCCCATGCGTGAGGCTAGCGGAGCCAATTAGAGAGAAAAAAATCGTTACACTGGCGCCGGCAACGTTTGGGGCCTCGAAATTTGTTTGTTCATAATTTGATTTACTTCGAAATTTATTTGTTCAAAATTTAATTTGCTTCGAAATTTGTTAGCTCAAAATTTATTTTGCTTTGAAGTCCATTTGTCCAAAAATTATTTTGCTCCGAAATTTGTTTGCTTAAAGTCTATTTGACATTTAGATTTGTTTGTTCGCTTTTGATAAAAGATTGGTTGTAATGTTAATCCCCATACAGTCAATTAATTAATTTGGTCAAATTTACTTTTGGCTTTCATTCTATTTTGACTTCTTATAATTTTTTTTGATATTGTTTTGGCAAAAATAATTTTACCAAAAACATCTTTTGATTTTTACCTTTAGTAGTACGAATTTGTTTTGATAACTTTTGTAAGGTTCGGATCAGTTAGATTTATCGGTTTGATTCCATTAGGCTTGAGTAATCATGTCGGAAAAATTCCAAATTGTTTGTCTACTTAAAGAAGAATTGGAGTATGAACTAAGAATCAGAGGAGTGGTGAGTGAGAGACAAGTGTTGGAGAAAAGGAAAATTTTAGGTAGATTGTTGGCTAAAGAAATAGATAAGCCTGGTTGTTTGATTGATCTTTCGTGTTATGAAGTAGACTTTGCAACGGAAAGTAAAGAAATTTCAGTTTCAGTCGAGTCAATTCGTAATGTTGTCGAATTTGAAGGTGACTCATCAGACTCAATTTTTAGGAGAGCTTGTTCAAGGTTAAACCACCTTTCGGGGCGAGTTAAGCGCATGAAAATCCCTTCAATAAATTCCGAGGAAGCAATTAAGTTCAGAAATGAGACAGTAGCAACGATATTAACCCTTGAAGCTGACTTATACGATAAAATCAATAAAAGTACAGAGTCCACCTATTTGGATCGGTCCGTTGTAGTATCTCCTTCAGTTGCTAGTGCACCTATTCATTCGACTTCGTATGTAACGCCTTCCGTACCTATAGGTTCATGGCCTGTAAAATTCTCAGGTGATCCCAAACAACTATATTCATTTTAGATAGAGTTAGTGATTTAGCACAATCTCGTAAGGTATCCGAAGCTGATTTATTTGGATCAGCATGTGAACTTTTGTGGGTGACGCTTTAGTTTGGTTTAGAACAGTGAAAAGTTCATTGAGAGACTGGAACTCCTTGTTAGAACGTTTAAGGAAGATTTCTACCTGGTTCTTCAGATGATGACATTTGGGAAAAGATCAGAAATCGTCGCCAAGATAAAGACGAAAGGATTATTTTATTTGTCGCGCATATGCAAACCTTGTTTAGTAGACTGACCAACGAACCAGCAGAAGTTACTAAAGTTAAGATGATAAGAAGAAATTTGGTTCCTGAATATATTTCAGCACTTGCATTGTCGGACATTCAAGATTTGTCTACCTTAGTAAATTTGTGTAAAAGGTTAGAAGAAGCTTCTTTGATGAAACTAAACTTGGTTTCAGCATCTTCTAGTAAACCTAACAAGATTTGCAACCCCTCTAAGCATCCATTTGAGAACAAACCATCCTGGGTTGAATGAAAAAGTTTGTGCTGTTAAGAGTAGGGTGTTTCAGAATAAATTAGTTAATCCCCAAGTAACAGTAGCGGATAAGAGCTCTTTGGAGTCCTCAGTTTGTAATTCCCTTAGTCCCGATAAGAGAAATAATTTCGTTTGTTGGAATTGCTCCCGTAGTGGACATTGGTTCAGAGATTGTAGAGCAACTAAAAGATTTTTGTTTTGGATGTGGTCGAAAAGGCGTTAAGGCTACGTCATGCCCACAATGCTCAAAAACCAGTAAGGCGGCAGGCGCATAGTGGTCGGCATCCTGTTCCGCGTAATAAGGCTATGGTTATGATTTGTAAACAAGAAAAATACGTTTGTAAAGACGAGTGGTCAAGATGGCTTACAGTTGTTAAAAATTTTTGTCAGGACTCTCCGAAGCCTAAGAATAATACTTTGTTCATTGAGAAGCAGTGTGATAATCGACCTTACATTATGGTGAAATTAATGGATAGAGACATTACCGGTCTTCTAGATTCGGGATGCACTACCTCAGTGGTAGGATCTTTAGCCCTTTCAATTGTTAGAAAATTAGACTTGAAAATTTTTAGTTCAGCAAAAACAGGTATCACTACAGCTGATGGTTCAATAAAGTCTGTTGTAGGCTCAGTAGATTTGCCAATTTGTATAGGTAATGACTGCCGCATCCTTAATACATTAGTGGTTCCGTCCCTACCGCATACATTTATCTTCGGTAGTGACTTTGCAAAATTATTTGGTGTAGTTGCTGACTTTAGAAGTAATAATTGGTTTATCCAAAGTAACATTGGGAACGACATTGGGTATATAGGTTCGTCTTCCATCCCTTTGAACACTGAAGATTCTTTATTTGGTTTACATGACCTTTCAGATGCTCAATGTGTGCAAGCACAAGAGTTAATAAATTCATTTAGTGAGATTAGCAGCGACGATAGATTAGGACGAACTCACCTAATCGAAATGGACATAGACACAGGCAATGCCAAACCCTTCCACAAGAAACCATATGTCATGTCACCATATATGGGTAAGATATTGAATGAGGAGTTGGACGACATGCTTAGACTTAAAGTTATAGAACCGTGTACTAGTCCGTGGTCCTCTCCAGTTTTGTTGGTTAAGAAAGCAGATGGAGAATATCGTTTCTGTTTCGATGGTAGAACCCTGAACGACTTAACTGTTCATGATTCGTACCCCCTTGCGAACGTAGATAGAATTCTCAATATGTTGAGAGGTGCGAACTACATTTCGTCTCTGGATTTGAGAAAATCGTTTTGGCAAATCCCCCTTTGTGAGTCGTCTAAAGATAAGACTGCCTTCAGTGTTATTTCACGAGGACAATTTAGATTTACATGCATGCCATTTGGGTTGAAGAATGCTGCGCAGACACAACAGCGTTTAGTAGATGCGATTTTTGGTCCACGTTTTGAACCCCATGTATTTTGCTATTTGGACGACATAATATTATGTTCGTCATCTTTTGAAGAACACCTAAAGTTATTGGTAGAGGTTAAGCAACGTTTAAAAGAAGCTAACCTCACTATAAACATAAGTAAATGTGAATTTTTTAAAAAGACACTTAAATTTTTGGGTTATATAGTAGGCTCTAACTCTCTTCGTACAGATCCCGATAAGGTGTCGGCAATGGTTAACTTTCCTCGTCCGAAAACCACAACGGAGATTAAAGGTTTATAGGAATGTGCAGCTGGTACCGTCGTTTTATAAAGAATTTTTCGTCTTTAGTCTCGCCTATCAATGACCTCATTAAGAGTAAGAAAAAGGTCAAACTGTAAACTGGAGTGCGGAAGCAGAAAATTCATTTGTGCTGATCAAGCAAGCATTAGTTTCTGCACCTCTTCTTTCGCAGCCAGACTACTCAGCACCCTTTATTGTTGAGTGTGACGCAAGCAACACTGGGTTAGGAGCTGTTTTGATTCAAAATGTAAAGGAGAAGAGCGTGTAATTTCGTACGCAAGTAAAACCCTGAGCCGTACAGAGCGCAATTATTCCACCACAGAGAGAGTGTTTAGCAGTTATTTTTGCAATTGAGAAATTTCGTCCGTGGGTAGAAGGAGTTCGCTTCACAGTTGTCACCGATCATTTTCGTTACTTTGGTTGAGTAATCTTCAGAATCCAACTGGAAAACTCGCCAGATGGTCTGTTCGATTAAGGCAACATTCATTTGATTTGGTGCATAGGAAAGGAAAGTTTAATATAGTCCCAGATTGTCTTAGTCGTGGTGTTCCTTAGAAAATCCAGAAGTTAATTTAGTAGAGATTAAACTTGATGGCGTAGACTTGTGGTATGAATCTTTGAGAAAGAAAATTTTGTTGTCACCGAAGCTACCCACAATGGAAAGTGGAAGATGGGTTTATTTATAAGTTTATACCTTCCTATTACCGCATTCGGCGAATGTTGTAGAGTGGAAGTACTTAGTGCCAAAATCTCAGCGTATAGATGTCATTAAATCATGTCATGACCCCCCTTCAGCAGGACATTTTGGTTCCTTAAAAACTTTGTCTCGTGTTCAAGAATTATATTATTGGCCAAAGATGATCTTTGACGTACGTAAATTTTGTAGGAAGTGTTTGATTTGTGGTGCTCAAAAACCACCCAATAAAGGTCCCCTTGGGATGATGGGAAAGGAGAAAGAGGTTGGACTACCGTTCCAAACCATTGCGTTAGATTTGATGGGTCCGTTTCCTCGTTCCAAACGCGGACATAAATGGCTCTTAGTTGTTGGTGATTGGTTCTCGAAGTATTCGATTTTGCAACCTTTGCGTAGTGCCACGGCACATTTGATCGAGAAATTTTGGAAGAAAAGTATTTCTTGTCTACGGAGTACCACAGTTTGTTATTTGTAATAATGGTCCACAATTAATTGGACGTATTTTTAAAGCTTTGTGTGCAAGGTACGAAATTCAAAAGATTTGGTATAATGCTGTTTATGCTCCCCAATGCAATTTTGTGGAAAGAATCAATAAGACAGTTGGTACAGCAATCCGTTCATACGTAGAAGAACATGATACGTGGGATATTGAGATATCAAAGATCCAATACGCAATCAACTCAGCAAAACATGAGTCCACCAACTATTCGCCAAATTTTTAGTTTTGGTCGTCAGGTACCTTTAAGTGGAAAAGCTTATAATGATAATTTTATACCTGGTGAGGATGTTGATGTCGTCTCCAGTAGTAGACCTTCTTATGTTTTGGATCGTCAACCTTTGTTTGATATTTTTGGAAATGTCCGTGAAAATTTGCATGTAGCTTATCAACGTTCGAGTAAACGCTACAATCTTAGGAGAAGAGACATTTCATTCCGAGTCGGAGAGTGTGTTTGGAGAGCTAATAAGGTCCTCTCGAGTGCTAGTGATAAGTTTTCCGCTAAGTTAGCTCCAAAGTTCGTTATGAGTAAAGTTCGAAAAACATTCCAATTTAGTGTATGAGTTAGAGAACGAAGATGGGACAAGAGCAGGAAATGGCACGTAAAGGACTTGAAACCAGTTGAAGCGTCGTATCCAAAGGAAAATGATGATCCTGACGATTAGTTCCGGTCCGGTCATCTCTTTGATGTTAAGTAATGCAGTAGTGGTTTGCTTTGTTTTGTCCAGATTTTTGATTTAGTGTCGTTTCACTAATTTTGAGTATTTTGTTTGAGAAGTGAAATAAGTGGTTAGAGATTTTGCAGATTTTGTAGATTTTGTAAGTTTGAGGTGTGCCTTGGTGTGCACGCTGGTCATTTTGCTCGCGCGTTACTCAGAGATGTGTTTAGAAGATGTCTTTAACAGATATCTTTACAATGTAGAAGTAAGTGGGCTATTTGATTGTTGGTCCTGATTTCTACATATCTAGGTAGAGAATATTAGATTATTCTTTCCTTGTTTTTTTGACCGTTCGAAATTCTTTGGTTTGATAAGGTCAAGGTTGGCTTGGTGAGTCTCACCATTTGGTCCATCACTAATGAGACCAGTTGTTTGTTAGAACTTAGTGATAGGATATTCAGTAGGGTGTAGGATATTACAGCCCTGACTGGTTCGACTTTGTATTTGAATTTGTTAAGTAACCTTATGGTTAGGTTACCTTCGTTTTGATTATCTCTTTGTAATAAAGTGATAATATTTTGTATTTGAATTTGTTAAGTAACCTTATGGTTAGGTTACCTTCATTTTGATTATCTCTTTGCAATAAAGTGATAATATTTTGTATTTGGATTTGATAAGTAACCTTTTGGTTAGGTCACTTTTGTTTTGATTATCACTTTGTGATAATAGTGTTTTAAATTTAGACCTATTAGTAGGGTCTTCCTTTTGATTGTCACCTTATAGTGATAATACTTTGAATGGTTATGCTGTTTTGATGAGGAAGCATTCCTTTTTTTTGTAGATAGAGCTAATTGAGCTCCTGGAAGTGAAGTTTTTTTTGGAATTAGAAATAAATTGTAAATGTTTGGTTATAGGTAATAAATATTAGCCTTGTTAGGAATAAGGACCCCCAGGTTAAAAAAAAAAAAAAGAATCATGTGAATTTAATCTTTTTGTCCCGTGGAGTGTTTGACTTTCTAATTTGACCCCTCCCAATTTTGATTAATACCGATTGTGACTCCCCGATTTTGTCTCCCAATGGACGTCAGGTACACGTAGTTACCAACACACTCGCATTTGTAATTATTTGTCTCCCCCATTTGAATAAATTCATAAAATTGCATAGTTAGTTAGGAAAGTAGAAAAGGCTAGTATTATTAAGATAAAAAATTTTTTTTGTATTTGTTATATTTGAAGTTTATTCCTTAAAAAAAAATTTTTTTCTTTTAGGAAAGGGGTAGTGTAACAATTTTATTTTCGCAGTAAAAAATCTATTCATGAAAGGTATAACGAATGTTAAAACACCTTTATTAACTAAAGTAATAATACGTGTAACAATCAAATCCTTACATTAATACAGTATCTAGAGTCGTTAGTCTATTTGTTTAGGAGTTCGGTGTATTCCACAGCCACTGGCGCGCGCGTGAGAGGTTTGACAACCCCACTCGGGACCCTCCCACGATAGAAGGACGCGGCAAAAGCACTCGTCGATAGGTAAGAGCAGCGACAGCATGCATTTGAAATGAATGGCGAGTGACCTCCGGGTCGCATTATTTATGTGACACACTTCCTAAGTAACGGTTGGTATTGTATATTCGTTATCATAGTACCTAATTTAACAATTTGTTTAGCGCAACGACAACTTAGAATCTACAATTTAGAAACTCTAACTTATAGACTACGCAATGAAAAATTACATTTGTAACTAAGATTAGACAACGGAAGATTACGCTACAAAAGTGATGCAGCCTTGAATCAATGTAAGAAACCCGCTTCGCTTCAACACCTGTATTTAAAGCATGGAAAGCAAGAATAATTAGCTGCAGATTCCGCACGGCGATGTAGTTTCCATTCCAGCCAAGGACAACAGCCCGGGGTTTGGTTCGTAATAGCTTTAAGATTTCCTCAGTGCTTCCTTCTAAAAGCACGTTATTTCGTTTTGTTTTATAGAAGCACAAATTTGTTATTCAGTTTATCTGTAGCTAAGCTGGTTTTCTCCAGTATCAAATTTAATTTCACTTAGTTTCGTAGATATGTGACTACACGTGGCTTCAACATAAATTAACAGCTGCGGTTACGTCACCTGTTTGTTTGAAATATGCCGTCAACAATTGCACAATTGCTAACAGATGTTTAGTATTACATTACTACCACCTTTGATAAAATTAGAGAATATCTTTGTGAATATTTTGACTTCAAATTGATTTTAATACCGTTAACTTAAGAGAAAATTTTGTATATTAATTTGTAAATGACCTACACAGATCTGATTGGGTTATGAAACCTTAGTATAACCAGTCACACTGGATTGTAATATATTTGAGTAAGGATCATGTTGATAAACCTTACATTAACTTTGCAAGTATTTCAAGTATTCATTTTATTTTATAGCATTGAATTTTATTTACAGAAACGGAAAAATTCTCTCTAGTAAATTTATAATCCACGCTTAAAGTCTTTTTATTCTGATCTAGTTTGATCAGACCTGATAAACAAAAAGCAATAAGAGTTAAATTTTATGACACCCTTATGTAGAAAATATTCTCTATGCATTTTAGGTATATTTGAGGGACGCAAATTGTGTTCCCATTTTCTAGTGACTTAATTATTATTTTTCCTTACAGGAACAGCGTCTTATTCTGTTAAGACAAGTTTTTGTGTCAGCGAAGGCGATCTTTTTTTCTTTGAGTCTCCACGTCCGCCCTTAGAAATTTGCCATGCCATTAACATAAATCAATCTGGACTTGGTGGCGCCTGTGTGTTTTAGTTTGAGTGTGACCCCCTACAGATTTCGACTTACCCCCCCATTGCTCATAGCTCTACCCAAGGAATAGGCCCCTAGTTACGTCGGAAGACTTTGTTTTGCAGACACCTGACTTGGAGCATGGTGATAATAAAGTAGTGTCGGCCAGAGAAATATAGGAAAACATTTCACTGGCACCCATGTGTGGGATTGGCCAGGAAAATTCGTTTCACTAGCGCCCATGCGTGAGGCTAGCGGAGCCAATTAGAGAGAAAAAAATCGTTACAACGTATCCCCCAAATTAATATATATGCATATTCAAATGCACTTATTAAATATTAAAAAATAGAATGATACATTGTATAATTGAAGGACACATTATAAAAGATTAATGAAAGCTCATTATCAGACGTCAGAAAGGAAGCAACTATTTTGCATTCCAGACGTAACGTGATACTGCAGGTGCAGGTCACAAAAGGTTATAAGAAAGCAATTGTTAGAATTAAGATTACTAGGAAGTTATGCAATGTATTCTATCAAGAAGTAACAGACACGAGATCTGCCCTTCCCACAAGACGATGCGAAGGCAGGGATAGCATAAATTCTTTCAGGAGCCCATGATGGCCAGTCAGTCTTAGAACTTTATAACTTAAACATTGTTAGTTGTTCAAGCTACTCATTTGTAATTATTAGTTATTGACAGTCAGTCTCGAATTCCATAACTTAAACATTGTTGGTAGTTCAAGCTACTCACCATAATTTTTAATTATTAATTATTGATTTATTAACTTTAAGTATTTTTGTCAATTTCAATTACTTAATGTTTAGTGAATATAAACGTCTGAAAATAAAATAAACATGTAAAAACAGGTGTCGTTTAAAGTTAAGTCTAAACTTAAGATTAACCTTGGTATCAGTTTAAGTAAACTTGAGTTTAAACTGACATTGTACTACCGGTCCTAAGTTGTAACAGAAATACGTTATCTTTTTGTAATTAAACAATTAAAAATAAAATTAATAGAAGAGTTTTTGGCGACATAACTTTTAAAAAAAAAAGCTCCGAAAGACCCAAAACCTATCTCGCACAGTGCCTAAAATTCAACGTTTGTGCTCAAAAAGTGACCACTATAAATCGTGAAAAACGTGCAGTTTTTCAGCACAAACGTTGAATTTTTGTTACTGTGCGACACAAATGAACTGTATATATTTTGGCTGTCATAAAAATTGCTGTGGATCTCTTTCTGTATCATGCCCCATGTTAGGTTGCCATATTAATTGCTGTAGTTCCTTTGGAATCGGCTCACTATTTCGGCTGTCATAAATTTGTTGTAGATCCACTCTGTCTTTAAAGCGACTTACCTTTGGAAGTGCCCCTCTTATGAATTTCTACTTACTCTAGCAAAACTCAAAACCAAACTCCTCGAATCTTTACCTAAATAAAACAATTTATGCTTCCCCAAGCTAATCTTCCACGGCTACTCATTCTCTTTACACCTTTATATTAAAAAAATAGAAAATCCAAAATTAAATCTTTCGACAAAAACATATCCTTCTTTATTCATATGACATAAATTATGCTTCACACAATCTCAATATTTACAATGTATTTACAGGAAAATATTTCACACTTTAGTTCAATCTAAAAGTCTCGTGACTTTTATGTTCCTCTACACTTCAACATTTCATTTAGAAGTAGATGGCTCTTTCCTGAAACCCTAAATTTACTTTTCCCAAGTTTATGATGACCTCAGTGTAAACCCTTTTTATTCTGTATGCATAAAACACTGCATTATCAAACTACACTAGAGACCCGTTTACTCCTTACATCAAATAAAAATATTTTTCATGTATTTATACCCTTAGATTAAAAATAGCAAAGTGTCGTTCCATATGTAATCAAATTAATTTTCAGTTCATAGAAATTTTCACCAAGTAACTCAAATCACTCATAGTTTTTATAATTCAATACCAGTACAAGAGTTCAATAAAAAAAAATCGTTACCTGGGGTGTTCTTTGGAATCACCAACTCTGTGGATGACGTCTACCAAGCTCACGTTCCTGAACTACCCCCAATTTCTGCTTTCTAACTAGGACAACCATTCCATCTCGACTCGTTCATCCATTTTTCCTAACGATTTGTGGATGCCTTCCATACAACTACTCCTCGAGAGTCCAAACTCCACTTAACGTCCAACTAGCATTCTCGTTCAAGATATAATTCATTCGCTTACCTCAGTAACATCCAGCATTACTTGATATAATTATTTATACAAATATATTCAGCCCGTTCACTTCAATTGCACCTACTTGTGCTTTTATAACACTGAAAAATACATATGGCGGACTGCACTATCACCCAGTTTTTAAGCTAGGATGTCTTCTCAACAGTACTCAATATAAGCGAAGTGAATCAGAAAATAACCGAAAAATAAGCGCTTTGTTACTTCCAGCAAGGTTTATACAAGCTTAAAGTCCCCCTTTTGTAACATATTTTCACTCAACTTTTCTTGAATTGTATCAACCGCCACACCGTTCCACCAAATTCTTCTGTCCAAACAACATAATGAACTTTCAAAACTACGAATTTTACCACTCCAACGATACATTCCTCGAAAAACTAATTAAACTGGTCAACCGTCCTTGTTTTCCATGTAAAACCGTCCCTTTACTGTTCTTTCTTAGGAATCCTAAACACATCTTTTACTTCTGCGTCTATATTGTTATTGCACCGATACTCTAATAATCACCTTGTCCTGGCTCTGTCTTGTCTTCCTACTTACAAAGTCGACGTTATTTCCACTCTATTGATATTTTTATCCACCGCGCATTTTTCATCCTTATAGTCCCGCTATTGCTCTGTCGTCTACGGTTAATGTTCCCTCCCTATACGTGCGCCTTGAAAACTCAATAGCGTTCACAAACATGTTGCAGCTCCGTCCGCCTATTTATTTTTAAACTACATTCTTCTGTCACGCGTTTGAAACTGTTTGTCATATCGCCACCTGCTATATTTTATCTTTCTTTATTATGTATTAGATATAGTCTGTCTCAGGATTATATTAATTTGTCTTGAACTAGTCGAGCGCCGTTGTTAGCCTTAAGTCGTCCGTTAGTACAAACTACCAAGAATTATTTTCAACGTAAACTGGCTTTTCCATAAATGTTTATCTACCCCAAGTTTGTTCCATGAAATACTTGACGGTTTTAAAACGAGTTTTCGATATTCAAGCTTGTAGCATTCTACGATAGCTTTTAACCTATGCTATATTAAATAAACGTAACTTGCATAAATTATTAATTTTTCTACTGCAAAGCTTTGATATTATCAATTAATGTACACGATTTTCGACCTTGTCGTCGATCTTAATTGTTAAACCTCTACTATAAATTGTAATTTAATCCCAATCCAATTATTGAAGCTTTTAAATAAATAAATGATTGATTTTTATTTATAGGGTTGTAACGTGCATTTTTTATAGTTTAACATTTTACGCTTTTTCCCAATTCGTAAATACATTTCTGCAACTCCTATTTCTATATTGTATATTTATTAACTCTTTAGGCGAATGCGTCGTATTATAATGAGTAAATTGCATCGTTTCCTTTGAATCGCTGTTTGTATAAAGTAAATACTTTCGAATAGTTCAGATTTGTATGCAATTTAACTCGCGTGTATTAATTTTAAAAGATAGGAAAATTGAAGATTAATTCTCATTAATAAATAAATTCCAAGGAATGAATGTTAAACAGCTTGTAATTAATTATAGATTACATCGTTCTTGTCTGGCCGTGCATATAAATTTAGTTCCTTATGTTATTAGCGAGGTAGATAAGAGACGATAAGCAGTTGTAATGAGAACGAGTTGAATAAACAGACGAGGAGTCGTGTTTTGTTCTTGATTGCGATATACTAAGCACGTTAAAAATACTGTTTTCTCTTTGCTGTGACTAGTGAGAATTAATGCGGGATTTAATTTTCGTATTGTTCATGTACGAGCACGGCACGATTTTTTTGTTGTTTTCTTGTGAAATAAAAATTGTATATTAACTGTACAAAAGTGTTTTTACGGAACCTTTTGACGGACGTACTTAAGTGATACACGTGCTTTACCCATTCTGGTTCTTTTTAGTTGTGTTGTCTTTTGATATTAAAACTGTGTGTGCGATCTAGTTTCGCGGTCCTTTTCTTTTCGGAGTGGCGCATACTTTGGTTTGTTTAAATACAGTGATACTGTAGTCTCTGAATTTTCTAACAACAAAGAATCTAAAATAGATCATTGCTTGCGCAAATTTCGTTATTTGTGAAATATAACAGAATACCGGCTTACAAAGGTATTGGTTGAAATTTCTCACTGCTTTTTGGGATGTTTATGAAAATAATATACCTTTGGTCCCAGTTGAAATTAAACTAGTGCTTCAGAATATTTCGAAATTATTGTCTTAGGAAATAGAATTACCAAGAATATTATCAAGGCTACATAGTTCCGACGCGGGATAATGTCTGCTGCTAACACCAGTGAAATACGTAGGTGTGATTAGTCTAACATGTGATAAGTTCCATCAACACCCTCACAGTCAAGGGTGAAGTGCTTCGTTGGTGCAGGACATCGTTGAATCCCACACTTCAGTTGCAAGGAAGCGTTGCTGGAGAACTTTTGTAAGTTGAACTATTTCCTACTGGTTATTACTTTAAATATCTATCTGTTGCTTTACCATATCTTTGTCGTTCTGATACCTCTTACAATAGACTTGCATGCTACTTTAAAACATACAAAAAAAAAGACAGAAAGAAAAATCAATACTACTAAATTACTCATACCCATTGTGCCTTACCTATTTATTTACTGAAGTACTCATATCAATTGTGTCTTACCTATTTATTTTTTTTACATTTTGTCTGATTTATGTTTAATTGGTGTGTGAGGAAACGTTTCTGCTACTCCCCAATATTACCTCACTTTGTACTAAACATTTTTCTGTATTGCTTTTACTGTTGTTATATTATATAGTTTATCTAAACAGTTTCTTTTATTTACATGCTACAAAGTACTGAATAACTTAGATGTTTCATTGCTGCTATGCTTATTTTCTTTTTTTTCAGGTTTGCTTAACCAATTAATTTTATTGCAGGTATTATCACTAACTCCTTACGGCCGCGTACATGGTATGTTGGTCTGCTTTCTACAACCCCCCCTACTCTCCGATTGAGCCTGGTTATTTCTATGATTTTCTTTGTGTTACGCACGGCTACGAGCAAACGTAGCATAACTTTGACGCCCGAACAGGGACTGCCACGAATTACGTAACATAAAATTTTGGCGCCCAACGAGACCGCCGAATAACGTAACAGGGTGTCTATAAATAAATAACCACTTGTCCTATTGACCTTTCTAGTCCTACTCATCACCGCAATATATATATATATATATATATATATATATATATATATTTATCAACTTACCTTGTGTAAAACCCACCTAAAATATTTATATATTTAATACTGGCTGATAACCGTAATTTTAAGCGTAGCTTCCTGTCTATAACTGACATAAGTCAAAAACTTGACACTGTCAGATATGATTGACAAAAATGCCAAACGTAATTGAAAGTTAGGTTTATGTATAGTTGAGCACGATTAAATTTGTAAATTTACCAATTGTTGTCATCGGTCTCGGTGGCGTAATTGGTGCCTTTTTGAATTTCGCTCTATATCTTGAAAACGGTTAGAGATATTGAAATTTAGCAAAGACAATTTTCTTATTATTTTGCCTGGTGCATCAACTAGTGAAATCTTTATTTTGATATTTAGTGCCCTTTTGGATTTAGCTCTATATCTTGAAAACGGTTAAAAATATTTAAATTTAGCAAAGATAATTTTCTTATTATTTTGCCTGGTGCATCAACTAGTGAAATCTTTATTTTGATATTTAGTGCCCTTTTGGTTTCGCTCTATATCTTGAAAACGGTTAAAATATTTAAATTTAGCAAAGATAATTTTCTTATTATTTTGCCTGGTGCATCAACTAGTGAAATCTTTATTTTGATATTTAGTGCCCTTTTGGATTTCGCTCTATATCTTGAAAACGGTTAAAAATATTTAAATTTAGCAAAGACAATTTTCTTATTATTTTGCCTGGTGCATCAAATAATGAAATCTTTATTTTGATATTTAGTGCCCTTTTGGATTTCGCTCTATATCTTGAAAACGGTTAAAATATTTAAATTTAGCAAAGACAATTTTCTTATTATTTTGCCTGGTGCATCAAATAATGAAATCTTTATTTTGATATTTAGTGCCCTTTTGGATTTCGCTCTATATCTTGAAAACGGTTAAAAATATTTAAATTTAGCAAAGACAATTTTCTTATTATTTTGCCTGGTGCATCAACTAATGAAATCTTTATTTTGATATTTAGTGCCCTTTTGGATTTCGCTCTATATCTTGAAAACGGTTAAAAATATTTAAATTTAGCAAAGACAATTTTCTTATTATTTTGCCTGGCGCATCAACTAGTGAAATCTTTCTTTTTATATCTATTGCCCTTTTGGAATTCATCCTATATTTTGAAAACGGGTGTAAATATTTAAATTTAGCAAAGACAATTTTCGTATTATTTTCACATAGTAATCCATTAGTGAAATCTCCATTTTGATATCTAGTGCCCCTTTGGGCTTCATCCCGTATCTTGAAAACAAGTGGAAATATTTAAATTTGGTAAAGATAATTATATTCATATTAAGTATGACGCATTGATTATAGCAATTGACGCATGTATAATGAATGAGCTTTGGCTGATAGACTACCATAATTTTTAAAAATTTATACTAATATTTTGTTAAGTAGAGAACTAGCTATATGATTATCTATATTTGTGTAATGACATATGTTATTTGATGTTAATTGATTTTTGTGCTTAGTAGCTCTGTGCTAAGTGCCTTTGACCAAAGCTAAGTCCACGGCGCTTGGTTCAAAGAAACATTCGACGTCTAAAGCTTAGCGACTGGGCTATGAGATTAACATAATATGCACTGCGCTATCATGCATCTAAATACAATTGTAATATTTAAACAATATATGTGAGTTATATTTGAATATGGCATATTGATTTACATACAAATCGTTAACACTCTACAGAGTCTCTGTGACTGTGGCGCTTGGTTCAAAGAAACATTTAACGCCTAATGTTCCCTCGGGAACCTATTAATACTGGGGAAAGCCTAGCTTTTAATACCGATCATAGTGAATCCGATCTACTATGTTTAAACAAAACATAATGCAGATACATATTTTACAAATTTATTACATTCTAGGAAAGTAAATCGTTTCTCATGTTTGCAGTTTAAGTGGCCGCAGTAGACTAAAGAACTTCTTACGTGGTAATTATTTTTTATAATTAGAGCTATGGGGTCAATTTGTCCTACTACCAAGGCAAATTCGTTCTAGTATTAAGGAAAATTCATCCTAGTAAACAGATCAATTTTAATGCTTAACTTCAATTAAAAATAATACAGTTAAAAATATATTGTAAAAACTATATGTTACAAAAATATTTTTCTTATAACATTTTCTATTTAAAAAGTTTGTCAGTACAAAGTAATTATTCCCTAATATATCTGTTGACGACTTCGGTGAACGGGTTGTATTTGATGACACTGTCGTGAATTATTACACAGTAGGTTTTAAGGGTTGCATCAAAATTTTGACTACTCTATGCAAAGCCTGCCATTGGCTTATAAGACGTAAATCTTGGGCCTGCCATGGGCCTATAAGATGTAAGGCATGCGTCCGCTATCGGCCTATGATGTACAAAGGCCGAATATGAATAAGTGACCTTTGTACTTTTTATGCTATGCAATTGGTCGAAAAGAGGATGCGACTGTAAAGTATAGGATTACCTTTCATATGTGAATATGTCATGTGATCTTAAATAAATTACCTTAAATTTAATATAAAAATTGGAGTGGGGGTATACTATAAATATAGGTGCACACGCTAATTTTGTCTTTCTATTGTAGAATATTGAACGAGCAACATGCCTTTCTTCGGTGATTTGGTACAGCATATTGCTGCTCTTCTTGGATTAATGCCAAGTTCACGTGATGACAGTGTGATTATGGATGGTCTGCGTGAGTGCAGAATTGGAATTCGACGTATAAATAAGGCGATCGGAAAAGCAAAGTCTGCTGGTGAGAAGCAAAACTTATTGGCATCATTAGGAAGTATCAAGACTATGCGATCGCAATTTACAATAGCCCTGAAAAAGGGGGCGGGGCATGCAACTAGAAAGGAAACTGCTAAAGAGCAAGTGCATTGGGAAGACTGTCTCAGCTTTCAAAAAACATGTGCGCACTGGAGTAGTTGAAAACCTTAAGCATAAGAATGTGAAGGCGTTCCTGACAGACTGTAAAAGTTTATTCGAGAGAAAAATTCAAAACGCGCTTAAAATGGATGAGGCTATTAAAGTCAATACGGCGTTTTGTGGAGAGTTTGAACTTGCATCTGGTTCCAAGCTTCAGAACGAATATAAATATTTACAAGTTCTAATGCGGCCATCTTCAGGGACACAGATCTTGACAAATGGTTTAAGTAAAATGTTATGGAACGGATTATGATTGAATTAGAGAAGTTTCAACAGCGAGGTAGTGGGTGGAGTCTAAGGAATATTATGAACTTGAACATTAACATTAATAAATATAACCCTATGCGTGGGTCTTCATATATTGATCTACCCCTCGAGATCAAGCGGAAAAAGGCGTGTGTCAATGTGAAAAATGATGATCAAGCCTGTTTTGCATGGAGTATAATGGCTGCGCTACATCCTACAGATCGAAACCCTTCAAAGACTTTTCAAATATCCACAATACTCCGAAATATTAAATCTAAAAGGCATCCGGTTTCCGATAACGCTAAATCAAATTAAAAACTTTGAAGCTCAGTATAATGTCTCCATCAATGTCTACACGTTAAAACTAAACAAACGTAAATATACTACTGTTCCTATATTAATATCAGAAAATAAGAAAACTAGGCATGTGAATCTCTTAATGATACACAACCAGTTCGATACCGAAGATATGGAATGCTTCAAATATGCTGGTAAAATTATGTGTGGATAAAAGACTTAAGCCGGCTGGTTTCTTCTCAACTGAGTTCTCATAATGGAAAGAAATATATTTGTGATCGCTGTTTACATTACTTTACTACAGAAGATAAATTAGGGAACCATATTGTTGATTGTAAAACAAAGAAAGCATGTTTACCCCGACTGTCTACAGAAGAAGATCGAAAGCTTCGTTTCAAGGATTCTAAGAATAAAGTGAAAGCGCCATTTATCATATATGCAGATTTGGAGTGTATACTGAAGCTTACTGAGGATAAGAAGAAGTATCAGAAACATGTACCGTATAGTGTCGGATATTATGTGAAATGTTCTTACGGTTTAAAAACGTCAAATTCTTACGTTTTAAACCGCGAATTCTTACAGTTAAAATTCATAAATACATCGCGCAAGCGCGAAATAAGCGACGTCACGGGCGGTTGGTAACGCTAATCTTGTACAGATTTCGGCGCGCACATCTATCAATGACGTTACCAATGCACAAATTTAAAACGCCATTATCGGAAGATATAAATTTAAGACAACAATTTATAACAACGAACAAATTAACAATGAGAGTACTTACATAAGAAATCCGACGTCGAGTTAAAGTTGGCTTTTGTTGAAGTCCATCAGAGCTACGGATGGCCCTTTTAAGGTAGTTAAAGATGGTACGCCCAACGCTCTTCCAAAGCGCTCGGACCAGCTCCGGCAGTCATGGGCTCGTTCATCCAGGGTCGTGGGCTGCTCCAAGGTCGTATCCATATTCCTATATGCAGCGGAACGATAGAACGGGTTAATCAGGCAAAGACAGACAAAGATAAGTAAAGGAAATCTACATAATAAAAATAAAGATACGATACCAAGCACGACAACTGCACTCCTCGAAGATCAAGGGCAAACAGCAACGTTATAGAGGCTCACAGAAACACTTGTCCCCACTTTTTTTATCTTTCACGCGTCGGCGCAAAGTTGTTCGTCCAACCCACTTTTGACGTGACGGAAATACGCGCACCGAGTCTTTTGAATTTATGGCGCGAAACTTCCGCACATCAAAATTACTAAAAAAATGTTTAAGGGCCAATTTGGCACGTAACAATCTCGACAAAGCCACAAAAGAAAAAACTTAAAAAAAGAAAAAGTCTGTTAGCACAGTAACAGCTTAAAATCTAAGTCCTAACTACCCTACATAAAACCTAACTTAAAACCTACAAAATGCTTATATAAGGCGCCACCTGGTTTTTTCGACCGATAACACGTCTACCGAAGTACCAGGAAACGGTAAATGTAGCCCCATTGTTTTTAACTACACTAATGATCGACAGCACAAATTTTTCGGGGAGCATGAAACACTACTTAAATTAAAACGAATGCGACAAGTCGCCTAACCTATCTAAACTAAAGCTAACATTAAAGTTTTTACGTGCAACACACATGAGTGTTGCGTCAAAACTGTTCTTTGTTGGCAAAAAATGCCCAAATTTAAAAATGTTCATAGAGTGAGTCACTCTACACTCTAGCAAATTTTTATTACTGGTACCTTGGTTTTCTAACGATACACACTAAAACTTGTCCATGACATGGTTGTGAATCAACAAATTTACCAAAAGTACCACCCTACTAAATCCTTACATGCTAACCTAACAAATTACATTTCTACATCCGGTTAGCTTTTTCACTGAAATTTCAAGAAAAATAATTCTCACGTCTGGTCATAAATACCAAACGTTAGGAAGATAAAAAGATAAAACAAGATCTCAAATTGTTGTTAAAGATAGTAGATAAGATAGCGATATTGAGCTTAAATTGTTATCCTCAAAGGTAATAGACAAGATAACGATATTAAGCTTTAGTTATTATTTGAGATACTAGGTAAGATAACGCGATATTAAGCTAGGGTTATTATTAGAGATAGTAGGTAAGGTAACACGATATTAAACAAAAGTTATTACTAAAGATAACAGGTAAGATAACGCGAAATTAACTCAAGGTTATTACTAACGGTAGTCGGTAAGATAACGATACTAAACTAAGGTTATTATTATAGGTAATCGGTAAGATAACGATATTAAAACTAAGGGTATTATCAAAGATAATAAATAAGACAAAGGTATTGACTTAATAATTATCAAAGACAATAGATAAAAGTAAAGATACAGTAAAATGAAAAATCCCTTACCACAAAAAATATTTAAAATACCAGATACGTATTTCGACCACTATGTGGTCATCATCAGTAGGAAATCTGTAATTAAATAATAATTAGCTGTTGTTCTGGAACACTTCAGAGGATATTCTCCTCACCACTTAGGCTAAAGTGAACCTTCCCAACATACAATTTACTATATTGTTGCTTTAAACACTATCGAGGATATTCTCCTCACCCACAGGCTGGTGTTCTCAACAACAAACAAGTGAATTGTAACATTATAACTTAAATCTACTTAATTTATAATAATTCTAAATCTACTGAAGCGGAACCAATTTAATCTTGCTTTCTCATTGGTTGTTGACCAATAGGAAAGCAAAGCAGATGAACTCTATTGGCCCTTTATCGGTGTTTAAGAGGGTCCTTTATGTTTAACAATTTTAATTGATTCATAGGCATTTAAAGAGGAAAACGTTGGTACCGCTTTTAACAATTTAACATTTTCTAGTTTAACGGGGTGGCTGGTTTCAAATATATGTTTGGCGACCTGAGACCTTTCATATTTACCATATTTGAAGTGAGCAATATGTTCTTTAAATCTTGTTGTTATATTCCTCTTGGTCTGACCAATATATTTTTGAAAACACCCTGGCCCTGCACAACTAATTTCATAAATCCCCGACCTTTGCAATTTTTCCACCTTGTCTTTTGGATTACCTAGCAAATCTTTAATTTTATTAGTATTAGTGAAAGAAATTTTGAAATTACACTGTTTGAATATTTTATCAAGACCCTTTGTGGTTTTGTGAAACGGAAGTTTAACATATTTAACATTAATTCGCTATTTGTTTAATAAGAGCAAATTCCTTATTAAATCTGTTTTTATTTAAAGGGAAATTCAATAATCTATTAATTAAAAAGTTAAATGAAGCCAACTTATGTTGTATGCTATGATTAGAGATTGTACAGATTTCGGCGCGCACATCTATCAATGACGTCACCAATGCACAAATTTAAAACGCCATTATCGGAAGATATAAATTTAAGACAACAATTTATAACAACGAACAAATTAACAATGAGAGTACTTACATAAGAAATCCGACGTCGAGTTAAAGTTGACTTCTGTTGAAGTCCATCAGAGCTACGGGTGGCTCTTTTAAGGTAGTTAAAGATGGTACGCCCAACGCTCTTCCAAAGCGCTCGGACCAGCTCCGGCAGTCATGGGCTCGTTCATCCAGGGTCGTGGGCTGCTCCAAGGTCGTATCCATATTCCTATATGCAGCGGAACGATAGGAACGGGTTAATCAGGCAAAGACAGACAAAGATAAGCAAAGGAAATCTACATAATAAAAATAAAGATACGATACCAAGCACGACAACTGCACTCCTCGAAGATCAAAGGCAAACAGCCACGTTATAGAGGCTCATGGAAGCACTTGTCCCCACTTTTTGTCTTTCACGCGTCGGCGCCCAACCCACTTTTGACGTGACGGAAATACGCGCACCGAGTCTTTTGAATTTATGGCGCGAAACTTCCGCACATCAAAATTACTAAAAAAATGTTTAAGGACCAATTTAGCACGTAACAATGTGACTATGATGACTCATTATCATTTTATCAATCTTATCGGGGTGAAAACTGTATAAAGTGTTTACTGCGAAGCTTCAGCCATTTGCCGAAGAGGTCGAAACTGTATTTCTGTGTCCATATGATATGACACCATTAACATTTAGGCAGCAAACTGACTTTGAGAGTGCAGTCTATTGCCATATTTGTGGAAAACCGTTTAGTTTGGGGGATATAAAAGTGCGTGACCATGACCATCTAATACCTACCAACAACTACAGAGGACCTGCGCATGAAAGTTGTAATATTAAATACCAGGACTCTCATGCAATAGGCGTGTTCGTTCAGCATATCAGTAACATAGATAATTTGCTGTTAAATGTCAATTGATATTTGTGACTTTGATATTCTGTATTTATTTCTTACGCTTTCATAAGTTTCTTTCTTTTTCTTTGTGTTTTATGCCTTGCTTATTTGCGTATTCGTTATGTAAATTTAAACCATCAACAAAATAAAACTTGATTTTAGAATATTTACTCCATGGAGTTTGATAAAAAATCATTAAATCCGCTACTCCACTGACATTCAAGGTTTGCGCATATGTCAAATGACGTACATGCTCTTAAATAAATTCTGCTCTACTAACACTTTATTACTTCAATTGATGTCATCCTAAAGATATACTGCAGGAACTATAATGTATATATATATATATATATATATATATATATATATATAAATAGTTATTAAGATGAAATGAAAACCTAACTTTGTATTTAAAGTTGAATTACCATTTCAAATCGAACTAGTAATTGAAAACCACTAAAAGAACGGCTACAGCAGGATTTGAACCTGCAACCTCTGATTCTCCGGATCAGTGCTCTAACCAATTGAGCTATCTAGCCTAATTGTTTAGATGATGTTATACTTAATACTACTGAAGCTTGGCCCTTGTTAATGATTTTCAATTACGTCTTGCATTTAAGGAAATTGAATCTAGTTATATACATAATTCATGTACTAATAACTTGATCATCCCATTTTTGCAACGTTCGGAATAATACAAACATGTAATTATATTATTATTAATACAGAAGAATAATCCACATTTGGAATGCAAATGAATGCTTGATATATATTAATAGTTATTAAGATGAAATGAAACAACTTTGTATTTAAAGTTGAATTACCATTTCAAATCGAACTAGTAATTGAAAACCACTAAAGAACGGCTACAGCAGGATTTGAACCTGCAACCTCTGATTCTCCGGATCAGTGCTCTAACCAATTGAGCTATCTAGCCTAATTGTTTAGATGATGTTATACTTAACAAGGGCCAAGCTTCAGTAGTATTAAGTATAACATCATCTAAACAATTAGGCTAGATAGCTCAATTGGTTAGAGCACTGATCCGGAGAATCAGAGGTTGCAGGTTCAAACCTGCTGTAGCCGTTCTTTTAGTGGTTTTCAATTACTAGTTCGATTTGAAATGGTAATTCAACTTTAAATACAAAGTTGGTTTTCATTTCATCTTAATAACTATTATATATATCAGATTCATTGCATTCAAATGTGGATATTCTTTTTTATATATATATATATATATATATATATATATATTGCTGTGAAATGCGCCTTTGGTCACGGGAACTGGTACTTTCTGCTGATCATTCGCCTCTTTACTCTTTCCGCCTCGGCTGCTCACCTAGTTAAAACTTTCATCCTCATTCATAAAAAACAAACACATTCCTACCACAAACATCAACGTTAACTCTATTTACTTCAATATTCATAATACATTAAAATTTCAAAATTAAAATTCAGCATAAATTTCAGTATCATAAAATTTCAAGATTAAATTTGTCATCATTTTAATTTGCATCCAGAATTAAAGTCCTTGTAGGATGCCTACTAATTAAATAAACAATATTTGCAGACCTGAGTCTGAATAAAAGGGAGCATCTCCCACCCCTTTAGGTTAATTAAACAGGTTAGTCTAATTGAGCTCAAAGACAGACCCAAATTTTCATCATAATCAAAACATAAACTGCTAAATACTCCTTTCTACTTATACAAGAAAATTTCACCTTAAAATTAAAATTTTGTTGTTTATACAAATCCACTACTGTCCATTTTTATCAAACAAATTATAAAGGTATCCAACACCCACCAAAACATCAAAGATCGAACAAAATTGTATAATTTACCTGAAGGTTACTGCACTTGTGGATTCAATGTACATCGGACTCGCTCATCCCACCATTCCCGCTGGTTTATGTTTACGGCTTTAGATTCTGAACGCTTTTAAAATTGTTCTACACCACCATTCATCTAAATAGTTTCAGGTCTTCTCAGGAACTCATCTATGTATATTTAAATCTTGTTTTGTGGATCCAATCACGTTTACGAATAACACTAGATTACTCACTCCCGAAAAATAACAAAGAAATTCATAATTCGTTCACGCTATACAAAGCTGCATACTTAAATGTATTTATTTATCGCTACTTATCTATCTTTTCTAAGTGCACCAATGCATACTAACTTGTATCGTAGCACGTATTCAGCTTGCAGTATCGTATAACATCAAAAAAATAAAAAGCGAACTGTTTAAAGTATTCAACAAAATCAAAAATCTAAGAGCCAAACTGTTTAACGTATTGAATAAAATTGAAAATGTAAGAGAGCCAAACTCCTATAAACACGGGTTTATATAATAGCCCGCTTGCACGTCGGATTAGTGTCGCAACGGACAGTTTTCAGAATTTCGCATTCTATGTTCCCTTTTCGACAGTCCGGCACAGCGGTTCTACTAAAATTTGCACACGTCCAATTAAATCTAAGAAATTTTCACACGGCTCGCAACGCGTCTGCGAACAACTAATTAATTATCTATAGAAATTGTTATGTTTTCACCTCTCATATCTGCAACTTATTTCAATCAATCGCAAACCTAGTGACGTTGCTCAAATCACGCCTTTTATTACCCGTGTCTCTGCCTTGCGCATATTATCCGTCTCTTTCTACCTTGTTCTGAGTGGTACAAATCGATATTCTTTACTATCGGTTATTTCAATCCACGTGGATTCGTAAGTAAAATAACCCCTCAACTAGCCTTTCCTGCTAAAACATCCGACCGTTTCCAATATACCTAAAACCTGCATGTTTATCCAAACAAATTAAACAGAACGTGATATTTAAAAATACGCAGGTGTTCAATCGTAATATGTACTTCTACGATTTGGATATTCCACGTATTATTGGGTTTTAAAAGCTTTTATGCATATTATATATGGTTCAGTTAACTCCAATTAAAATAATAATGAATGGCATTGACTTTAATTTTTAGCGAATACTAATTAAATGTTAATTATTATCTGTACACTTTGTTTAATACCCGTTACTTAAAAATTGAATTAATTAATATAAATTTCGCACGTAATTTCTATTTGTTTCTTTGAACAATTAAATTAAATACACGTTGAGCATTTTAATTCTGCTTCTTTTTATAGAAAGCGTCTAGTGAATAATTTAAATCCCTTATTTTTAATGAAACGAATAAATTTTAATGCTCCACGGTTTTAATAACGCGTATTATCTACTAAAATTCTATACAAGGTGATTAAATTTATTTGATGTCGTTAATTAATTTTCTACCCTGGTCTAAATTTGAGTATTTTATATATATATATATATATATATATATATATATATTGCTGTGTTTCTCCGGTAAAAGCCTCGCCAGAGTAAAAAAAAACATTCGAGCCCCAACGTTGGGCCGTCATACATTGCCGTGTATCTTTCTAAATCGTGCCTCAGTCACAAAAATATATTCGAAAATTTTATTTATTTTCCAAAACTCGAAAATTGGACATAAAACAATTTCAAAAAAAAATAATTAATTTCTTACCCAGATTCCTCTCTTCCTCACCTTAATTCTTCTTCAGTTCCCAGGCTAGCTCAGTTGGGCCTCCTCTGTTCCTAGATTCACTATTATACTCTGTATCGTTCACGCACACTCTCAATAAAACCACAAAATAATACAACCATCATACAATATTTATTTTGTTACACCTCAATATAAAATATTTTTGTACTGTCCTGGATTTTAAATTAAAATATCAAACACATAGAATATACCCGGAGTAAATGGGCCCTGAGTAATACCTATTTTCTTTCTTTATTTATAATTTATTTTAAATTAGTATACTCTGGAGTATGGTGAGCTCATGATAACCCAGTTAATTATGAATAATGTATGCTTTTGTACTTCGCATACTCTTACAACAAACAAAAAAACCCATGTACTCGTAACAATAAAAATTTTAAATTCCTGATGGAACGTTAATAAGCTTTATACACCTTTAGATTTCTATTTAAATACCATAATAAAGTTAGATATATGTATTATTTTTAATACGCAAATAATGCACAATACCTTCAAATTCACTCTCACACGTCACACAATCTTCATAGTTTCATATTTTATAACAACAACAATTTTAAATCGTTACCTGGAATTTCTTGAAGATCTCCACTCCGTTGATGATGTCGTTAAGTTGTTTTGCTCTGCTCTGCTGACGGCTTCTAGCTATTTGTCGATGAACCCCATTAAGATGTGCTGCATGCTCTGCCTTCACGGTGCATCCAAATCCAAATCCAAATCAATCACACCTCTTTCACAGTTCCGTACTTTAGTTTAATTTACTTTAAATTTACGTTACTTCACGTCACTTCACGAGCTTGTTTAAATTAAATGTTGCACCACTAATTAAATTTTAGACTCGTCACTATTCGCATATCAAATTATGATGCCAACACCGTACTATGTAATTTAAAAATATGTATACTTACAAACTCGTATTCTGAAGCGGTGAACATAGTAAGATATCGAAAAAAGCGAGATCGAAGTTAAAAAAAGAGCGATACTAAATATCTTCGAGTATTTATATGATTCCGAATGCCACCTCCAGGCCGCTTTTCCCGTAAAAAATCTAATTTAAAATAACATTTTCTCAAATTTTGTTTCAGCCGTTTTCTAAATCTTCGAAATTTAGCGCGTCGTTACGATATTTTCCAATAAACCCGACTTCAAATATCCCCGTGTTTGTCTGTTGTAAAACTAACTATATCGACCAATAGTATATGCATTGACGTCTTAAAAATCCCGCCTAGATTAACGCTGTCCCTTTTTTATGCCTATTACACGTTTCCTTCTAACCTTGTTTGAGTAGTAGAAAATCGATATTGCTGTCCGCGTTTCAAATTTACTCCATGTGGACTGTGGACTGAATACGTGCTTTTTGACTGTCGTTTAATCAATATTCTTTAAAACTTGCTTGTTATCTATACAAATAAGGAAAACCTGACATTTAGAAAACATGCAGGTGTTTAATTAACCGACGTTTTAACTCAACATTTCTAAGAGTTGGCTTTTCATGGTATTTCAACCCAACCGATATATTTGTTTGTTACAACGGAAGCTATTCGCCTTGAATTTATTGATTTTTCATGCTTTTATGCGTAATAGACGTAATTAAATTCCATTAAATTAATAAATAAATTGCATTGGTTTCTAAAATTTATTTTCTTTACGAACCTAACTAAATTTTATTCATTAATAGTAAATTTTTGTTAATACTTGTTACTTTAAACTGAACTAAATGAAATAAATTTCGCACGTAAATTCTGGTTGCTTCCTCTATACAGGGTGTTTTAAATTTTATATATATATATATATATATATATATATATATAAATGGTATTCTTTTTGTAGGCTTCAGGTCTTCTTAAATAATCAGTACGCTATTTTATAAATCTAAACCTTCGGATATATTCAATCCTTTATCAAAGATACTAAAATATTCAGAAATAGTAATACTGTAAAATTATAAAGGTATGCTGTTACTTGCTAAAGCGAGGCTACAGATATAAATTAAAAATACATTTAATTAACAATACAAACATTAAAGATATAAACTTGTTGGAAGTTAGGTAAAGTTTGACATTTGACAGGTAAGTGTTTTAAATGAAAGCTCTCCCCCTTTTTTTTAAATTTTTTTATTTAAGTTTTAAATAGCATGTTGTGTGTGTGTGTGTGTGTGTGTGTGTGTAAGTAGCTGTTGTGTAGATTACTGAACATTTTTAATTTATTTGTTAGTGGTTTGAAACTTTAGAAGATAAGTATATATATATATATATATATATATATATATATATATATATATATATATAGAGCTCAAACTATCAAAATCAGTTTTTGTTCATACTGTTAGAATTTTGAAAATGTAACAAATTTCAAGAAATTCTCTTTTCTTTTATGACTTTCAATGTCTAAAATTTTGGTGTGTTGAAATTTATCTCATGATGAGTGCTATTAACATGAGTAGTTAAAGCACATGCATTGGGTTTGACTCGTATGTCACATTTATGTTGAGTAATATGTTGTTTCAATTTTTGTGAGCTTTGTCCTATGTAAGATTGGTCACAATTTAAACAATTAATTTTGTAGATAACGTTTCGTTGGTATAATGGAGTTGTTTTATCTTTTACTTTAGAGAATAGGTTATTTAGAGTTAAACTAATACTTTTCGCAATTTTTATGTTAAATTTTTGAAAATATTTTCTAATTTGACGGTTAAATGTTCTATATAGGGGAGAGATTGAAATGTTAAAGTAGTATCATTTTGGTTTTTGTGTTATTATTGAGAATTGCATGAGGTGTCATGTGATTGTATAGAAGACGTTTAATTAAATTGGATGGGTAGTTGTTATTTTTAGAATGATAAAGAGTTTGTTTAAATTTCTTTGGTATAGCGATGGATGACTAATTTTTTGAATTCTATTTTAGGGATCACATTATCTAGTAAGGTGTCCATGACAATTTTGGCTAATATAGGACTTAAATTGGAGCCCATTGGACAGCCAAATATCTGAAGATAAAATTTATTATTAAATTTAAAATAACTTGTTTCAAAGAGAAAATTAATAATTTCTATAATAACCGGTTTTGAGATATTACAATTGTTTGTGCTTTAACTACTCATGTTAATAGCACTCATCATGAGATAAATTTCAACACACCAAAAATTTTAGACATTGAAAGTCATAAATAGAAAAGAGAATTTCTTGAAATGTGTTACATTTTTCAAAATTTTAACAGTATGAACAAAAAAACTGATTTTGATAGTTTGAGCTCTATATATACTTATCTTCTAAATTTTCAAACCACTAACAAATAAATTAAAAATATTCAGTAATCTACACAACAGCTACTTACACACACACACACACACACACACACACACACACACACAACCAACATGCTATTTAAAACTTAAATAAAAAAATTTAAAAAAAAGGGGGAGAGCTTTCATTTAAAACACTTACCTGTCAAATGTCAAACTTTACCTAACTTCCAACAAGTTTATATCTATAATGTTTGTATTGCTAAACAAATGTATTTTTAATTTATATCTGTAGCCTCGCTTTAGCAAGTAACAGCATACCTTTATAATTTTACAGTATTACTATTTCTGTATATTTTAGTATCTTTGACAAAGGATTGAATATATCCGAAAGCTTAGATTTATAAAAAAGAGTACTGATTATTTAAGAAGACCTGAAACCTACAAAAAGGATATCATTTTATATTAAAATTAAGGTCGTTATCTTTATAAAGAACTATATATATATTCAGCAATGCAAATCTAAATCAATCACAAGCGCCAACTATTATTTTCTTAACTTTGTAAAGTGTAGTAACATTTTGTATTTCGTTCTTCATAAGTTCATATAAGCGACCCGAGCGATATCTAATTTTGAATCGGAAATTATTTTGCAGAATTTCTTGTGTTACTAAGAGAGAATGTGAGATTAAAATCAATAGCGCTTATGAACATTTAATTAAGTCGAAGTAATAGTAAAAGGTTATTGAAATATACTTTTTGGATAGACACTTTATGTAATTATTGCGCTTCTTATCCTCAAAAACTGCAGTGCGTGACTTTTGCAACACCAAAAGAAAAAGTACTATTACATTAAACGGTTACACGTTAAAGAACATAAGTGGCATGTAATGTATATGACTACTCCCCATTCTATAAAACTCCGTTGATATGTTCTCACATACAAACGAACGCTCATTTGCGTGCTCCTTGTGTGCTTATTCTGCATCTTTTAAAAGTAAGTTAAAGATTCATATGCGTTCCCATACTAATGATCGTCCATTTGCATGCAATTTATGCAGTTATGCTGCAACTCGTAAAGATAGCTTGAAAATTCATATGCGGTCTCATACTAATGACCGTCCATTTACGTGCAATTTATGTAATTATGCTGCATCTTGTATAGGTCGTTTGAATGCTCATATGCAAACCCATACTAATGATCGTCCATTTGCGTGCAATCTATGTAATTATGCTGCAACTCTTAGAGGTAATTTGAAATAACATATGCGGTCTCATACTCATGATAGTCCATTTCCATGCAAGTTATGTAATTATGCTGCATCTTGTAAATATCGTTTGAATGCTCATATGCAAACCCATACTAATGATCGTCCATTTCCATACAATTTATGTAATTATGCTGCAACTCGTAAAGATACTCTGAAAATTCATACGCAAACCCATACTAATGATCGTCCATTTGCATGCAATTTATGTAATTATTCTGCAATTCGTAAAGGTACTTTGAAAATTCATATGCACACCCATACTAATGATCGTCTATTTCCATGCAATTTATGTAATTATGCTGCAACTCGTAAAGATAGTTTGAAAATTCATATGTCGTCTCATACTATTGACCGTCCATTTGCGTGCAATTTATGTAATTATGCTGCATCTCGTAAAAGTCATTTGAAAATTCATATGCAATCTCATACTTATGATCGTCCATTTCCATGCAATTTATGTTATTATGCTGCAACTCGTAAAGATACTTTGAAAATTCATATGGGGTTCCATACTAATGATCGTCCATTCCCATGCACTTTATGAAATTATGCTACATTTCCTAAAGATATTTTGAAAATTCATATGCGGTGTCACTCTAATGATCGTCCATTAGCATGCAATTTATGTGATTATACCGCATCTCAAAACGGCAACTTAAAAATCCATATTAATCACATACTAAGAATCCTAACAAGTAGGTCTAAAAAGGCTATTTCAGAATAAATGATTTAGCTTGTGTCAATACCTAAAAATATTTTTATACTTTGCGAAAGCGGACAACTGAAGAAGTAGACACTTTAAGATGTAATCCAAAGCAACACAATTGTCATTAAGATCATTTTGGGAATGTTAGCTATAAGTGTATGTTGTTTCTGTAGGTAGTAATTAGTAGAATAACACGAGTAGGTAGTTTATTATTATATAAAGTAATTATAATGTTTACAATGTTACCCCTTTAACCCGTACCATTGTAGAAAAAAAGTCAACAAGAAGATTGACGGAGATGCGACAAATAAAATGAACCTTGTAATAAAAGTTGGACACAATAGCTATCCCATTGCTTTATTATAACATTAAAATTATAACAAATTATAAATCCAATTTTTGAGGTGCTCTACGTATTGTAGAAGATCTACGCAAAACACTATTACCAGAGTCGACACTTTCACTAGCACTGGCACTATTTTCAGGCGTTACTACATTAGTTGGAGTAGTTAATAATTACATCAGACTTATTTTCTAATACTATATTGCTATTATTGTAAACATTAGGTGTAAAAGTATCTGAATCTAATTTAATGTTTTGTGAGGAAACTTGTTGCTCAACAACTTAAGTGTACAAAGAATTAAATAAATTTGTATCAAGTGGAGCAGTGCTTGTACCTATCAATCTCTCCTATTTAATCAATATGGCGTTTCTATATTTTGCCATCTTCTAATTTAATGTGATAATGTAACATACCAAGCTTATCTACTACATGTCCGAATATCCATTTATCGCTATTTATGTAGTCGCGTGCGGCAACTCTAGAACCTACGTTAATTGATCAATATTTAACTTTTTTATTTTCAGCTATATTTTTATATAGAGATTTTATTGAATCAATACAAGATCTAATCTCACGACCAAACATTAGTTGCGAAGGAGATTTCTTTGTTATGTTATGGGGCATCTTCCGGTATGGCCGGAAAATTTTGAATAGTTTCTTTTGCCTATCTCTAGGACTTGGATCAAGTACACGAATTGCCTGTTTAAGGGTTTGAATGTATCTTTCCGCTAAACCGTTTGTGGAAGGATGGTATGGTTCTGTGGAAATATGTTTAACGCCATTTTGTTTCAAAAATAATTGAAATGCATCTGACATAAATTGTCTTCCATTATCGCTCACCAAATGGTATTGTTACAACTATTAAGCAACCCGTCAAACACGCAAGCTACATAACCGAAGTGCATTCTACAGAAGTCTCGAACATTCGAGCAAACACCAGGCTATGAATCATCTAGTTAATTTTACGAGAGTCTCGCGGCAGTAATGACATGGCTGCAATGACAGTTTAGGTTACTGTTAAAAATAGATATTATTATTAAAAAACACAAATTAGATATTGATATTAAAAAACACACAACACAAATCACTTAACACGCATATCAGAACAGTTTGCAATAGTTTTAGAACAACTGTTCTGATATGCGTATTAAGTGATTTGTGTTTTTAAATAATATTATCCATTGCTAACAGTAACCTAACCTATCATTGCAGCCATGTCATTACTGCCGCGAGACGCTCGTTTAATTTTAGGGTATATATAAGATCGGTGACGAGTGTATATCAGTTAGTCTATATCAAAATATCGTACATAAATCATATCGTGTATAGTTAGTTTTAAAGGTCCTAGAGTAAATATAAATTTGTGTTATGTGAACGTGCATATTGTACCGTCGACTTGTAAATAAATAGACAAAAGTGTAATAGATGAACTATAGTAGTATAAGTGTTGTTAAAAAGACTTATGGTTAAGGATTTAGTTTAAGAAGATATTAGTGCTGGTAAATAACATTAATGTGATAGTACTTCGTTGTTAATTGGACTGAAAACGTATATAAATAAGGCATATACTGTTAATTAGACTTGTGAGCAGTGAGTAATAAAGACTTGTTATTACTTGTTCTAAATTGCTGAAACGCGTTAATAGAAGCCCGCTACAATGGTGTCAGACTGTGTTGGATGTATAGTGATTAAATGAAAGAAGAAAAACACAAGTCTAAAGACATTTGAGTAGTTTGTATATGCTAGTTACAAAAAGCCAAAATAAAATGGACACAGAAACTTTAATTAATTTCCTTAAGGATTTTAAATCCGGAATGGAAGAAAGTTCCGTTCGACTAGAAGTGACAATTAGTGAAAATGTTGAAAAATGGAAGAAAGGTTAAACTAAAATGAAAAAAAAATAGAAGAAAGGTTAAGTAAAAATGCTGCGAAAATTGAAGAAAAGTGGAATGAAAATACAATCACGTTAAAACAAAGAATAATGAAAAGCTCCATTGCATTGAAAAAAGATTTCACTGAACACGTAAAAGCAGTTGAGCAAAAGTTGGACAATAAATTGGTAAAAACAAAAAACGTGATGAGGCTGCAAGAACAAATGATTTTACTGTTAACGCGGCCACTTGAATTAACAAACCAAGTTGTAAATCAGAACATCCCAGAAATAAGAATCATGGAAAGAAGCGAGGCAATACCATCAAAATATAGAGTAAAACCACTCACATTCGATGGTAAAACACCTTGGCCGACATATTTAAAACATTTTAAAGCTGCTACAATAGCCAACGGTTGGTGCAACAAAGAGATGGTTATCTCCTTAATATTGGCCCTAAGGGAGAAAGCTCTTGACATCTTGCAAACGATTCCCGATCACCAACAGAACTATTACGGCCTTTTAACATCGAAGCTTGAGATGAGATATGGAAACGCTCACCTTTGACAGGTTTATCATTCACAACTTACTACGCACAACCGCACGCAAAAGACAAATGAAAGCTTGCAAGAATTCGAAGCTGCCACTGCCAGATTAGTTAAATGGCATACCCAACGGCACCAGACAGCTTCCTCGAACAACTGGCTGTTCAAACATTTGTGGACGGCGTTAAAAACGACGAAATACAGCAAGCGCTAAAATGAGCACGGCCAAAAATGTTAAATGACGCACTGCCTCGCGCGTTTGAATTTGAAGCAGCTAGACAGACATTACACAGGGTAAGTCACAAAGTTCGGTCTGCCTTAGAAGAACCTGATCAATCGCAGAACAGTACAGAAGAAATAATCAACCGTGTAGCGGAAAAGCTGAAAAAGCAAGGACCGAGGAGATGGGGTCTGCAATGCTGGAGCTGCGGTGAAGTTGGCCATATACAGACACGCTGTACTCAACCAAAAAAACAGCCGACCGAGCAGAGAAAACTAAACCAAGTCCACATAAGGGGGCGAACTCGGCAGCACAACGTAGTGCCCCGGAGATTATCGACCGTGCTGCATTGTCAATGGGGGGTCTGGACAGCATTTATATCAATGGTAGAATTAATGGTAGAGTTGTCCGATTACTCGTGGATACAGGAGCGACGAGAGCTATTGTGAGACCAGATTTAGTTGGTCGTGAAAAAATGCTACCTGCAACGGTAAGTTTTCGAACGGCAAGTGGTGACAAAATTTCTACTCACGGAGAGACTGCCGTTACGTTGGGAATTGAAGACAAACTAATTAATCATCGGGTGTTGGTAACTGAAATTACAGACAGTAGTGGGGTAAGGCCGGTCCTAATTCAAACGTTTAGACATTAATTATAAAATGTTTAAAAAACATGGAAAAGTTTTGAATTAGATCGGCTTATATTACTTTCAATATCTAAAACTAAGTTAAATAAGGCAGAATTACTGTTATTAACTTTGAGCAGTGAGTTAAAATTGTCTATTACTTGTTTAAATTGTGAGCGTTATTTGCCAATAGGATCGGCTTTGATATTACTTTCAATGAAACATACTTCAAAACACACGTATAAGTTTGAAAATTGTAAGTGCAGAAAAGCAAAATGAATGTAGATGAATTTATGAATTTGGTTTTAACTGAGCGAGAAAGTTCTATAAAGTATGCACTAGATGCAAAATATCGCATATCAAGTCAAGTTAGTGTTATAATTAAAATGGATTCTGATGTAAATATGTTTTTAATTTATGTTTAGAGGCTGCAAATACACATGGGCCGGTTTCAATTCAAAAATGTGTTCACTCTTGTGATAGAGTTTGAAAGTAAGGTTGGCAAAAGTACGCAGAATGGTGGTAATACTGAACTATAGTAAGAAAAGATTGCTCTAATATTAAGCTTTAATTAGTAACGAAGTTTACTGCATATATTTACATACAAACATAATATGAAATTGATATTCAGGGATTCTAAAATATAAGAAAAACGAGTATTGTGTGCAAAGAAACTTGCGGTTTTGGACTTGTTGGAAGGTGCTGTTTGGCATCAAATTTGTAAACTAGCCAATGCTACTCCAGTTGTTTGAGCCCAAGGAAATCATATAAAACATAAACGATCTGGAGTGACCAAGGAATATTCATGGTCTTTCTTGGGATGAATCTTCAACGGCTGAGAATGGTAGTTATCATATAGCGCTTTATTTGAAGCAAATTATCCGACACCGGTCAAAGAAGTATGTGAAGGGTTAGAAAAGAAGAAATGGATGCGAAACCTATCTAATTGTAAAATGTTATAGGCACGGCAATAATAGTCTGCAATGTGCTAAACAAAATATTTTGTTATTAAAAGAATGAGTTTGATAATAATAAGAAACAATAGAAAAGATTGTGTCTGTATTATTATTGTAGTCAGTAAGAAATCTTTAATGCTAGATGTCTGCTAGAAAAACAATGTAAACTCAGAACAGCACGAATGGGACTCATCAACCCTGAGAAGCGAATTATAATTGATCAGACGCATTTGCTCTTTACTGAGTGGTTGCTACAACATGTTAACAAATTGTACAGCATATTTGAGAAAATTTGCCAAAGACAGACAGACGGATAGACAACTGAGTGCACCGAATTTACTGCTCATTTCATGCGCTTTTAAAGAATTAACAAGTCGTAGTTATTAAATCGCGAACTCAGTTGTATCTGCAAGAAATATGATAAACGAGGACAATTTATGAAATGCTTCAACTTCAAAAACTAGAAATAAATCTATTGAAACGTATATTGCTAACGTTGCAATTGGTGGATTCTGACTCACGGAGTAAACAATTTTTCCAGCACTTCATTTGGAATTAGACTATAAATTACTTCAATAATTTTAACCTAACCACTATCATTATTCTTTCCGCGTGAACTTGGCAGGTTAATTTCCAGCAGCGAATTTAGAGTTTTGTCCGAACGACCATTGACGCCGTTTAATAGAAAGATATAATTCAAAGTAAACTGCTCAGCAACAGAATTTACAGTACTGCATTAAACCATATAAATTGCATATTTATTAGTCGCTGTTAATCTTAGGCAATCATACAATAAATACCACAAATTCAAAGTTTTCAAGAACAATTAGTAGCTAGTCTTGAATCAGGAATTATTAGCAAAGTTATTATGAACAAGTTGGTTTATGATACGTGTTTATCGATAAAACATTGAACAATTTTAAAAGTTAATATCATACATCATTAGGTCTTCAGTCCTAGAACTGGTTAAAGAAGGCAGTACCATCATTGTTCCCTATTCTGAACTAACCTACAGATTTCCTGAAATATGCACAGTTTGCATCTATAACTGTCTGATCTAGGTCTACATCTACCTCTTTTTCACATATCTCTGCTTGTAATATATCATATACTATTCCCAAAAATGCCTTTAGAACGTATGTCCGCCCTTACTATTTCATACTTTTTCCCCAGATATCCAATTGTATCCCCTACTATAATTGCTGTAACTTATTATGTTATTATCGATTTGTCTGTCCATGCTATCGTCCTCATACATCTGTATAGCACAGCATTTCAAAAAGCTGCTACCGTTTTTCTGATCTGCGTTTCAGACTGCCCGTATTTCATAGGCATACTGTGCTGTGCTCCACACATATGCTTTCAACCAATTTTCTTCTTATTCTATGTTTGTTGTCTTTCCTCATAGGCACTGTTCTTTTGTGTTAGATGCAGTTCGATCACTTTCTATTGTTTTACAGTTATATGCCCTATTTTTCCGACCTTCAATGGTTGTGAAGGGAGATAAGCAGCCTGTAGCTGCCAAGTTCCCTCAACACTTAACCATTTGGCGATTTAATATATTTTCCAATTTATCTTTTCCGCACAGTCAACATTAGTTGCAGGTATTTCGCAACCAACAACTAGTTGTATATACTAATCATCAGATTTATCTGCGCTTATTTTTTCGTCATTAGGTTTTCCGTCTCAAAACTGGTTGGACACGTACCTGCACTTATTTATATTCTGAGCTAGCTTACATAGTTCCCTGAAAATCTCACACAGCATGTGTATTCTTCCCTTTCTATTGTTTTCTAATTTTATACCCTATTTTGCCGAGATTCAGTGAAGGAGGTTAAGCAACCTGTGGCTACCAAGATCCCCCAACACTTAGACATTTGCTGAAATAATGGTTTTCCAGTAAATCCTTTCACACACTTACCATTATTCGAGAATATTGCCCAACCAATTCTTGTAGTTACTTATAATAATCATCATGTTTAAGCACAGCTATCTTTTCGTCATTAGTTTATCCATCTTGGAATTGGTTGGATGCGTACCTCCATTGATTTCTATTCTGGGCTAGTCTACACATCTCCCTGAAACCTCTACAGCCTACATCTTTTACTATCTGTGTGCAGTAGTCTAATCTAGGTCTGCCTCTTCTTCTCTTTTTTCTTATTTCTGCTTCTAATATATTCCGCACTATTCCCTCATGCCGTAGTATGTGGCCTATCATCCTATCTCTCCTATTTTTTATAGTTTTCCACATTTTTCTTCCCTTTTAACCTCTACTCTAACTTTTCAGTACTTCTTCGCTGTAGCCAATTGTCAAGGTTCTACCTTTTTCTTGTCCGCTTCTCCTACTGTCCAGGCTTCACAGCCTTATAGTGCTGTGCTCCACACATATGTTTTAAGCAATCTTTTCCTTGTTTCTATGTTTGTAGTCTTTGAGCACAGTAGTTGCTTTTTCTTGTTAAATGTAGCACGACCTTGTGCTAATCTTTGTTTTATATCTTTTGTGCTTTTCCCATCTTGCGTTATTTGGCTTCCTAGGTAGCAGAAATCCTTAACCTCTTGTAAGTTCGTGTTACATATTTTTATTCTTGTTTTTGATTTATTTTCCCCACCTTTGCAAACTAGAACTTTAGTTTAGTTTTGTTAATTTTCATACCGTATCTCTCTGTTAGAACCGTTTCCATTTCATTAAGAGCAGCTTCTAACTCTTCCTTGCTAGACGCTAATACCGCTATATCATCTGCAAATCTAAGCATATCAATTTTTTGTCCCTGCATAGTAATTCCATCTGTCTTCCTGCAATTGACAGTATTCATTGCCTCTTCTATGTACAAGTTAAAAATCAATGGGGATAGGGCACATCCCTGCCTCACCCCTTTCCTAATGTTTACTTCTCTACGTTCCTGCTCTAATTCTATTACTGCTGTTTGCTCTTTGTATAAGCTATGTACTATTCGTCTATCCCTATAACTCATTCCAATCTTTTGAGTATTTCAAACATTTTTTTCCAATTTACATTGTCGAATGCTTTTTCCAGATCTACAAACCCTATATACACGCTTTCCCCTTTTTCTATTGTTTTCTCCATTATCACTCTCAGAGCTAAAATAGCCTCCCGTGTTCCCCTGTTTCGCCTAAACCCAAATTGGTCTTCTCCTAGTATTTTTTCAGCTCGTTTTTCCATTCGTCTTTGCACAATTCTAGTTAATATTTTTGACACGTGTGCTGTCAAACTTATTGTTCGAAAATTTTCACATCTATCCGCGCCTTTCTTTTTTGGTATAGTTACTATGATGCTACGTTTGAAATCTTTGGGTATCTCGCCTGTCTCATACATACAGCTTAGAAGTTGGAAGAGACGTTCTGTTACTGCTTGTCCAACGGCTTTTAGAGTTTCTGCTTGCACCTTATCTGTACCCGGCGCCTTACCAATTTTCAGACTCTTTAATGCTAATTCAAACTCGTCTCGAAGTATAGGATATCCCAAGTCATCATTTTCAATGTCTGATTCCCGTTCTAATGCAGTTAGTTCCTCTCCTGCATATAAATTCCCTATATATTCTTGCCATTTACTCACTTTCTCTACGTTTTCTATAATGATGTTTCCTTGTGCGTCCCTTATATTTTTATTATACGGTTTTATATCCCTAAAATTCATTCTAATTAATTTGTATGCTTTTTGTATGTCTTTTCTATTTCCATTTTAGTTTGTACCTCTTTGCACTTTTCATCAATCCATTGTTCTTTAGCTTTTCTGCACTTTCGAATAATTTCCCATTTTATGGCTTTGTATCTCTGTTTTCCTGTTTCGTCTGATTTATTTTTGTATTTTCGTCTTTCTTCTATTAAATTCACGATATCCTTTGTTATCCATGGTTTCTTATTTTCTTTTTGTGTATACCCCAGAATATCTCTGGCCGCCATGTCTAGGCTGGATTTAATGTTATTCCATTCTGTTTCTACTTCCTTAGTTCCAGATATTTTCCCGATATCATTCAGCAATTCATTTGACTTTTTTTCGAATCTTACTTGAATATCTTTATCTTTTAGTTTCTCTAAGTCCAAGTGCCTTTTTCCCTTCCTTTTTTTCAGATTTTTAAATTTAAGTGCGGCCTTCATAATTACGATATTGGGGTCAGTGTCTATATCTGCTTCTGGGTAGCTTCTACAGTCTTTTACTTGATTCCTAAACCGTTGTCTAACAATAATGTAATCTATTTGATAACTTCCTATATCTCCTGGCATCTTCCACGTATATCGTCTTCTAGCATGATGTTGAAATAATGTGTTTGTGATGATTAAATTGTTCTTGTCGCAAAATTCTACCAGCCTATTAAAATAAATATAAAAAAATTTTTAAATTAAATACCACGAATTTTTTTGAACTAAGCACATTAAGTGAAATAGAAAATAACTTGTAATAAATTACGTCTGTACGCCCAATTTTATCCCTTAACCTCGGGAATGTAAGATTGCATACTATTCTGGATATTTGCAAAATCATGTAGAATAATACAGATAAAATATATTTACTCATAGTTGCATGGTGAACGGCAAAATTTTTAAAGATAACACACCTATGATCATAAAAGATTATTTTCATCTCTTAAGTTCACAGATGCACGATTTTCGGAATATCCTAGATTATGCATTCACCGTGAAATTTGCAAGTGAATATATTTCATCCGTATTATTCTACATGATCATGCAAATATCCGGGATATTCCAAAAATCGTGCATCCGTGAACTTAAAAAATAAACATAATTATTTTATCATCATAGGTGTGTAAACTTTAAAATTTTTACCGGTCACCATGCAAATTGCGAGTAAATGTTTTTCATGTGTATTATTCTACATGATCTTGCAAATATCCGGGATACTCCAAAAATGGTGCATCCGTGAACTTAAAAGATTAAAATAATTTTTTATGATCATAGGTGTGTAAACTTTAAAATTTTTACCGCCTACCGTGCAATTTGCGAGTGAATGTTTTTCATGGGAATTATTGTACACGATCTTGTAAATATCCGGGATATTCCGAAAAGCGTGCATCTGCGAACTTAAGAGATCAAAATAATTTTTTTATGAACATAGGTGTGTAAACTTTAAAATTTTACCGCCCACCGTACAATTTGCCAGTGAATGTTTTTCATGTGTATTATTCTATATGATCTTGTAAATATCCGGGATACTCCAAAAATCGTGCATCCGTGAACTTAGAAAATGAAAATAATTTTTTTATGATCGTAGGTGTGTAAACTTTAAAAAATTTTTACCGCTCACCGTGTTACACTTTTTTTATTTTAATGTAACCACTCTACCTTATAGGCGGCAGAGCCTCTATAAATTAGGAGGGGTTCCTGTTTTAAATTCAAGCCCAGAGAAAATGTATGGAAAACGGCTTTGAGTACAATAGGACCCTCTTAAGAGAACTTCCAGCCAGCTAAGTTTCTTCAACTTAGGGCAGAAGTGGAAGATGGTGGGAGGTGGGAGATGGGTGGAGGTGGGAAGTTGGGAAGTGTGGAAAAGTGAGAGGTTAGCGGGGCGGAAGGTGGGTGGTTGGCGGGAGCGAGAGGTGTGTGGAGGTGGGAGGTGTGAGGTGGTGGAAGGTGGAAGGTGGTATGAGGTGGGTAGTGGAGGTGGGGGATGGGTGGAGGTGGGTGGTGGAAGGTGGAGGGAGGTGGGTGGAGGTGTGAGGTGGGAGGTGGAAAGTGGTGGAATGTGGGTGGTGGAGGTGGAAGATAAGTGGAAGTGGGAGGTAGGTGAAGGTGGGAGGTTGGTGGGGGAGGGATGTGTGTGGAGGTGGTAGGTGGGAGGTGTGAGGTGTGAGATGGGAGGTGGTGAGAGATGGGTGATGGAGTTGAGTGGATAGGTGGAAATGGGAAGTGGGTGAAGGTGGGAGATGGTAGGATGGTGGAGGTGGGAGGTGTGTGGAGGTGGGATGGTGGAGCTTCAAGATTTTTCTGTAATTCCGGATTATGCCCCAACTTCTTCTCAAAGCAAATCGGGCGTTTTTTTGCCATTGTATAGCTACCAAGCAGTTATATGTCGTTATATTTTCCCATAAGACCTGTTTTAAAACAGTTTCCCTTACCGACGGTTGCTACTTGGGGTATTTCAAGCGTTCTCGTTTCTTCTGGCGGAACAAGATATTTATTTTTTCTAGAGTACCTATTCTTTCAAGGGCGAAATACTCTTTTACCATTCTGTTCAGCTCAACTTCATGGCCTCTTTGAACATGACACATATGAAACTTGTGCTTGTCGTTACTGTTGCTTGAATTAAAATATTTCCTATTATAGTGGCCATAAACCGTTCAACCTAGCCGAGTTTTAGCTTCTATAGGTTCATTGAAAGTGCCTTCTCTAACTTTAAAGGGCATTCCTGGCTTCCAGTTGTCCAGCCCATTTAGTCTTGTTGGACAGACATTAGCATATTGCGTAATTGTTATTCCTTTCATATAAGGATAGCAGGCTCCTAACTCTTTAGGATTTACCGGTTGGCTTGGAAGTTTCAATGTCTTTACAGTATGAACGATTGATATAAAAATGTCTTGCTGGTGGCTTCCATACCTCACACGGTTAAGGTAACTTTTTTAGATTCTTCTCCATTTCTGTGGGGCCCCCATCTGTCTATTTGAAGCACAAAAGATCTGCGATTACCTGTAAGTCTGAACTGTTTTGAGAGTCTTCTTTCGATTAGTGTCATAGAAGAGTCTCGTTCAGAAATGTATAGTTGTGTATGGAGGTGTTTTTCCCTTTGATTGTCACACGAATAATTCGAAATGGAATCGGCAATTTAGTAGTTTGATGTGTATTACAGTTGTGTTTTTGGGTAATTGGTACCTCTGAGATAGTACTTAACGAGGGTTTAAGACTGACGATTTGACCTAACGAGATTGTGGTTGCAAACCGTTATGTAGCAAGTTTGGTGTTTTCTTTCGCATCCATTTTTACCACAAACGCGTTTTCTGCGTTATCGAAAGTTACCAGGCCCTTTTAGACAATACCGACATATCATTTGCTTGTGAACAGCATTCCACCTATGCTTGTGATTTAAGTATCCAAATATTTTGCAATCTGCAGCAGATATTCAATCTATTCGGTATGTTTGGAATTTGTATGTGTTTCCTGCAGATATCATAGAGGGGTTTTTGTTAGAGCTGGTACCTTCTAAGTGAGCATTAGCATAACCTTTATCTATTGTCACGCACCTGTCTTTGGTTGGTTATTAAATAAACTCAACAATTAGTATTACGTTACACCGGTGTGAGCTATTTGATATATCCAGTTATTAAACTCCTGCTGGGTATGCTTGCTTATTTACCGCCAAGTTTCATTTACTTGAAGTGGGAAGTTTATCGGTTAATTCTTGCAATAACGTCGGGTTACTTAAATGGGCAGTTAATCCAGTAACTTGCACCGTACTGCACATATTTTTTACCAATATTGCAAACTCAATAAATGTCTCCAATTTTTCCATTTTTGAAGCTAGTTCTAAACGTGCTTTTTGAAGAAGTGGCTGCTGATTAATTTTGGTCGTTCAAATAAATTTGCGTAAAATTGAAATTATTTCTGGAATACAACTCGGCCAAAAAGGCTGACTTCTCACAGCTTCTAATGCTTTGACTTTCAAACACCTTTGCAAACGAATTAAATTCTCTTCATTGGAGAATCTACACATTGACATAGAACGCTCATAACAAGATATAAAGACCGATCACTCATTAGCACGACCGGTGAATAAAGGTGTAATATAGTTAGTTGACATTTAGTAGTTGTGTCACGGAAACTGATACATAGACACAGTTGGTTGTTCTGGTATAAGAGTAAGAGTTGAAACGATATTGATTATGTAATAAATTAATGTAGTTGTAAAGTTTGATTATAATTTAATAAAGTCCTATTAGCTACACAAATATAAGACAGAAAGTAAATCTAATATTTGGACAGGTTAAATAATTAAATAAATTAAATAATTGTTGCTTATGTAAACGACCTGATCGATAGCTGATATGTGAGAGAAAAATGTTTTGTGGAATTTGTTGTTTTCTAACAGAGAATACAAAATTAAAATAAAATGTGCTTACAAATAATCAAACAAAGTCTATCATAGAAAATTATTAAAATTTATAGACGGACGATTTATTTTGATATTATGCTTCACCGTAAGGGGTCTCACCCCTCAAAGACTATCCGTGGTGTGATATTTGTGCTATCAAACAAAATTTACAATTACATTACACGACCATAAAGAACATCTGTGGTATATAATTTATGTACTTATTCTGCACCATTTAACAGCACATTAATATGTCGTCACAATCTAAAAAACGCCCATTTGTTTGCTTTTTGTGTGCATATTCTGCATTTTTTAAAAGTACGTTTATAATCCATATGCGGTCCCATACAAACGAACGTCCATTCGCTTGCAATTTGTGTAATTATACTGCATCTCGTAAAAGTGTCTTGAAAATTCATATGCGATCCCATTTGAATGAACGACCATTTACATGCCCAGTATGTAATTACAATTCATATACTAAAGGACACTTGAAAAGTCATATGCGGTCCCATACGAATGAACGTCCATTCGCATGCAACTTATGCAATCATTCTGCACGTTTTAAAAGTAACTTAAAAATGCATATGCGGTCGCATACAAAAGAACGCCCATTTCCATGCAGTTTGTGTAATTATGCTGCATCTCGTAGGAACGACTTGAAAATTCATATACGGTCCCATACGAATGTACGCCCATTCGCATGCAAAGTATGTAATTACTCTTCATATACTAAAGGGAACTTGAAAAATCATATGCGGTCCCATACGAATGAACGTCCATTCGCATGCAACTTATGCAATCTTTCTGTACGTTTTAAACGTAACTTAAAAATGCATATGCGGTCGCATACAAAAGAACGCCCATTCGCATGCAGTTTGTGTAATTATGCTGCATCTCGTAGAAACGACTTGAAAATTCATATGCGGTCGCATACAAAAGAACGCCCATTCGCATGCAGTTTGTGTAATTATGCTGCATCTCGTAGAAACGACTTGAAAATTCATATACGATCCCATATGAATGACCGCCTATTCGCGTGCAAAGTATGTAATTATTCTTCATATACTAAAGGGAACTTGAAAATTCATATGCAGTCCCATATGAATAAACGTCCATTCGCGTACCAACTTATGTGAATATTCTGCATCTTTTAAAAGTAACTTAAAAAGTCATATGCAGCTGCATACAAAAGAACGTCCATTTGTGTGCAATTTATGTAATTATTCTGCATATTTTAAATGTAAGTTAAAAATTCATATGCAATTGCATAGAAAAGAACGTCCAATGGTATACAATGTGTGTGATTAATCCACAACACAAAAATGTCAACTAAAGAAGCACATGTATTCGCATATTAACTTACATTCATTGAAATTTATGTTCGTATGATGCACATCAGAATTGAAAACTCATACTCGTTCTATAGTAGAAGGCGTCCAATTTGTGTGATTATATATAATAAAAACAATTCCATAAAAACATTTGTGATTGCGTAGTGACAGGTTTAATTTTACTTTAAATGTATGTACTAATTTTTGGGTATTCAGTATAAATCCCTAAATGCATTAATCGTCTATATCTCCTTAACGAATGTACACTTTTTTTATGTAACTGTGGTTCATCGCAAAAAGGTCGTTTAGAAATAGGAATGTTATTTGTGTGAATTTTCCTTATCTAAGAGACACTTTAGAAAGACATATGATGTTACATGTTAACAAAAATGTTCACTGGTATAGATTTTGTGTAGTTGTAATGCATTACAAAAAACGTATTTACAAAGATTTATACAATCACATACTAAGGAACGCATATTTGTTAGCAAAATCTCGGATGAGCAAAAAATAATGTAAGATTGCATGTGTGATCCCATACTTACAAACGTTCTTTTACGTGCAATTTATGTAACTATTCCGGAACACTATATGGTGTTCTATGTGTGGTATTGTTTTTGCAAGTGTTAGAATAATGCAGATGTATTTAAATGATAAGTAATTCAATTAAAACATACATACGTAATAAATTTCGTTTTATTTAACATGCTTGGGGGTAAATCGTTTTTTCAAAATGTTTAATAGCTTACCTGAATGTTGACGAAAAAAAGAAGCATATTTTCAAAGCATTCCTTAATCTTTTTATTGTAAAATAACCTAATAAAACATTAAAAAAACAGTTTACACAAATAAAAAAATAATTGTATATAACTTTTGCATATGGTTGCATCTGCCCCTCTAATGGGGTACATTGAACCAATGGGAGGGACAGAATCAACCTTAAATAAAATATAATACTTTGGTCTAAATTACTATAAACATAAACAAAGCTTACATGTCGAGAACAAGACTATAGTTTACTGAATTTTTTAAATCAAATTAAACAAAACGTATTTAAAAATTAGAAAAAGGAACAAAATGACCATATTTTAGAATATGTTATTAGCTCCAAAGTTTATTTTGAATGAAAGTAGGGACGACCAGCGATGTGCCGTATAGTTTACAGGTATTCTTTACGCAATATTTTACACGTAAAAAATGCATGTTTCACATCGCCTTTATTTTACTATTTTTTACGTAAAGAATGTAAAGAATACTAGTAATAGCTTTTCTAACCTCACAATTTAAAATTTTAAAAGTACATGACTTTTTTTAGAAAAGAATAGTATAAGCGAAATAACTTTATTAAAAGTACAAAATATATGCAGATATGAATATTATCTTAAAATAAAAATCAGAAATAAAAACATACAAAACGAAATTAATATTAACCACTTGCATTCTTATCAACAATTTTTAATAAAAAATATATATGTAACAACTTTTTAAAACGTTCAAAAGTTAACTTGTGATCTCATAGATGAGTTCAATTTGAAAAGTCTTTCTAGTTGATCCGACGAAGCTGGCATCTACATTAACTTAATTGCAACTTCCGAGAGATTTGGATGCTTAATTTTTGATATATTCCAAAAGACCATTGGATCGACAATATTTTTTTCACTTAAAGTTTGGAAAACTCCTGTACTTTCCTTAAAATTATGTAAGCTATTAATGCCACCTTCGTCGAGATTTTCAAGTAAAAAATCGAGAATCTTTTCAAGTTGCGTTGTCAAAAGTCTTGAATCTGCACTTTTATGGTAAACAGGATGTAGGTAAAAAGCAGTCAGATTATAAACATTTAATGCCATTGTGCGTCGGTATTCTAGTTTTGGATTTAGATCTACAAATTCATCTAAGAACTGAAGATTTAACGATAAATCTGTGGCTTACGATGCAGAACAGTTTACACTTTATGCTCTGTTAATTAATGTACAACTTGGATTAATAATCAAAATATGTGCTTTGACTTCGTGAACAAAATCAATATTAAAAACTAACGACTTTACACAAGATTTAATTTTCTTGTAATTGTCATAATTAATAATGAGATTTTGCATAATGTGCAAATTTTTTATTTGACAAACATAAGAATCTCTGTACGAACACCACCTTGTATCGCAAGGTAGTTTTATTCGAGAACCATGATTGTCAACTAATGCTCGTTCAAAGTCAGATTGCTTAAATTCTCTTAAAACAGTAGTAACATTTTTTGTAAGCTCTTCATCCAGTATATCTTTTGTTAATAAATTAGCGGTGTGTGCTTTGCAATTCAAATGCCATATTTGAACAGTTCGACCCATTTTAAGCATAGCTGAAACATTTTCGGAAACGACAGCATAAACGTTTGTACTATATAAGATTTTGCTAACTGCATAGATTCGTTAACAATCTCCGTCAGCTTATCTTCTGTTTCAAAATCCCCAGTCATATCCCACGCATCCAGAAAAGCTTGCGAACCTCCTGCATTATGAAGCATAAATACTACTGTTTTTGTATAGCTGGATGTGTTTTTCCAGCCATCAATTAAAAGGATCTAAGTAGATAAGTAAGACCGGTCTGACTTTAAAACGGTGCACGCGTATGTTTTTCAATGTAACATACGCGTGCACCGTTTTGAAGCCACACCGGCCTTATATTACTTTCAATGTAACATACGTGTGTGACATCAAAACGTGTCCACACATATGCTACGTTGAAAAATGTAAGCGCGTGCAGAAAAAATGTGGAGCTGTTTTGAATTCGGTTCTCTAGCGAGAAGTTATAAAGTAGGTCAGATGCAAAATATCACATCTAAGTCAATTGTGTAAAGAATGCTGTATTTAATTAAAGTGGATTCTGATTTATGTTTCTACTTTTGTTTAGAGACTGCAAATACACATAGACCGGTTTGACTTTAAAGTGTGCCCAAAGTAGGAAAAGCAGCGGTGGTAATCAAAGTCATTCCTATCTAATATAAGTGAGATATCATCGACTAGCAATCATAACAACATAAATTAGTTAACGGAGAGTTGTGTGTAAGATAGAAGCAAGTAATTAAATGCAATATGGATTTTAATATTCTTAATAAAACTACATATCGCAAACCTTATGTAAATTTTAAAGATCTTGTAGTGAATAAGAGGTTTGAAGTTTTGAAAGTGGAAACTGTCAAGACAAAATAAGGAGAAAGAGTATTAGTGGAAACAAAAGAGTTCAAAAGTATATTGCCATTGAGATATTTTGAATACCTTCAAGCACATGGAGTGAAACAATTAAATGAAAGTATTGGCTCGAACAAACACGTATACATAACTAGTAAGGGATCGATCGGTCTAACTGTCAACATAGAATTTTCAGAATAATATGTCACTATTCTAAGAAATTAGTTTATTATAATAATATACATCTTGTTCTTTACTGTTTATTTAATTAAAACACATCTATAATAAGTCAATTGTATAAAGAACGATGTATTTAATTAAAGTGGGTTCTGAATTATATGTTTAACCTTGAGGTTACTATCTGTTTAAAAAGAGAAACTTTTATAAAATATTTTTATTTACAAATTGTTGAATATTTTGATCTAACTATTTACAGTTAAAATATTAAAACGACATGTATAAATGTGAAAAGCATTTACCGTCATATATCTATTACGTCACTATCAAAAATAGCACCAGTGTCAAGTTGAGATGAAGATCCAAAAACTTCTTTAATCAAGTCTTCGTTAGAATGAAATATAAATTGTTCTAGAACTTTCACACTATTGTTGGTACTGCTACCATCTTTGGCCAATGATAATTTACTCATTTCTTAAAGTTGCTAGTAACTAATAAATATACAAGAGATCTAATTGAATACTGTTAGTAAAATCTACGTGAAGTATTTATATTAAATAAGAAACGGGTCTGTTAGAAAAAAAAGTACAAATTTGCATCGTTTTCTAAAAAAAATTGCAAATGAAAATTTTACATATTCAGCTATGTATTCTATTCTAATGAATAAAAAAACAGTATGCAAACAAAAATAATGATGCTCTCAGCAAAGTAACGAATTTGGTTCATTGTCTGAAAAATTGCAAATATACATTTTTTTATAGTTAAGCATGCAAGATACTCAAATTAAAAAGAAATAGTAAATTGTCACTAAGATATTTTAAATTTGCCTTATTTTCTGAAAAAATTGCAAATTTTATAGCTAACCATAAAATATATTTTTATTAAATAAGAATAGTACTGTACTGCAAGCATATTTTCCGTAAACACGAGCATAAATGAGAGGTACAAGGTCATGTGGATTGCACTGTTAATAAACGAAATTAGATACTTGGCTTATATATATATATATATATATATATATATATATATTATATATACAGGGTGATTCAGAACACGACCACCAAATTGGTACTGAAGATTCTTTTCAAAAAACAATGAAAAACTAAGTAAGGAAGTAGTGTCCGGAAATGCACTGTTTCAGATATACAGGGTGTTAAAGTTACAAATGAAAACACTGATTTTCGTCGCTACGCCCAAAATCCTCAAAATATATCAATGAAATTTTATCGGTAGGTTTTGTGTCTAAAGTGCTTTAATTTTTTTGTAAAAATTAATTTAATATGTTAATTCAGTGGCGGTACATAAGGGTGGCAATGCCCTTTTCCCCCCTCATTTTTCAACCCAACTGATTCAATTTTTATTTTTTAATTTTTTTTCGATTCATTATTAAGTTTTATTGAAAAAACATAAGATTAATTTCTATTAAAATTATTTGCAATAAGGTGCCCTAACATTATATTCGAATTATTGCAGTCAATCGAGGTGATTGTGGTATACAACAAAAATATGCAACCAAGCCTTTGGTTTAGTTAGTTTTTGGATTAGCGCTATTCGGTTAGCAACAAATATTTTAAATTTATTAGGTGCAGAGTTTATCCAATGTAGTACGACAGATGAATCCGTTCATAAGATAGTGTCGGAATTAGGTATAGTCAATATTGATGTTAATTTGTGCATAAGCTGTGCCAGTAATACAGCAGCGCACAATTCTAATCTAGGAATGGTAGTTCCATAAAGAGGAGCTATCTAGACTTAGAACACAAGAGATTAGAACGGTAGTTACCTGTAGAATTAGCAGCTCGTAAATAAATACAAGTTCCATAAGCGACATCACTACTGTCACTAAAACCGTGAAGTTCTAAGAAAATGTATTCAGCAGGAACTATACAACGAGGTACGTGCAAGTTTTCTAACGCACTTAGTTGCGTTTTGAATAAATTCCACTTGAAGTCAAGATTCTGAGGGATACTCTCATCCCAAAAGAGGTTGGATTGCCACAGTTTCTGTATAAATAGTTTACCAATAACTACGATCGGCGCGAGTAGACCTAAAGGGTCAAAAATTTGCGAAACCATTGATAAGATGGAACGCTAGCTATGGTTCGTGCTTTTGGAGCGGTGTTTTTAAAAACAATTCGAAACACTTGAACAACGAATTATGGAGTTCGAAGACTGACTGCCGGTGCTTGAGCTCCCGGGCTTTTTATAATAACCTGCCCCTCACACAGCTGTGGGAACTTGTAGATCTCGTCTGCTTTTCTCTTAATTGTACACTTTATTACATTGTAACAATCTTATTTCTAAGTAATTGCGGTATGTTAACCGCCTGTGACCTGCCACCTGCAGTATCACTGCCCTCTCGGATGCAAAGTTGCATGTCCGTTCTCATGAACTGTCGATAATCTCTCTGGGTTATCTTTGTATTACATTGTTGCAATGAACTTATACTTTATTTAACAATTTCTAATAATTCCTATTAGATTTAATATATTCAATACATATAGATAATTGGGAGATACATAACTCGCTGTCAGACAAAAGTATATGTAATCGAATAAGCATTCTCATCTAACTTAGGTAATTATGGTGCGTCAGACATAAGTAGTTTATTCCACCATATTAGAACACATGCGAACGAACAACCGTTTGCATATAGCTTATATAATTATGCTGCATCAAAAAAATCTACTTTACTCAGCCATATAATAACACATGCTAATCAACAGCCATTTGAATGCAACCTATGTAATTACTCTACTTCAGGTAGAGGTGGTTTACATAACATTATAAGAACACATAAGATGGAACATGGATTTGTATGTATTTTGTAGGTATTTTAAAGTTTATACTCCTATGAACATAAAAAAAAATTTTTATTTCATAAGTTCGCAGATGCAGGATTTTCGGAATATCGCGGATATTTGCAAGATCGTGTACAATAATTTTCATGAAAAACATTCACTCGCAAATTGCACGGTAGGCGGTAAAAAATTGTAAAGTTTACACACCTATGATCATAAAAAAAACTATTTTCATCTCTTAAGTTTGCGGATGCACGATTTTCGGAATATCCCGGATATTTGCAAGATCATATAGAATAATACATATGAAAAACATTCACTCGCAAATTGCACGGTTGTAACGACTACGAATTTGTCCTTTGTATTTATTATTTATTTATAAAGATCCTTTATGGTATTAAAGGCGTAAAATTTCTATTTCTTAAAAATAATGCTTATTCGTTACATACAACACCATCTGTGTTCATGGGATTAAAATAACCTTCCAGTTACCTTGATATCCGTGTTGATGCAGGAATTCATTTCTTTGCGCTTACTCGCGGAGTAAAGCGTTGTAGTACTCGAATCCATTCTAAAAACAGAATATAAAATGGAGACAAGTTTTTTGTCGCAAGGTTGAAAGGTTGTCCGTAATCATGTTATCTGACCGGCATACAGCCTGGTCCCGAAGAATTGTTTGGCCTCTTATGATAGAAACAATCACTAAGAGACGACCTGTAAAATGATCAACATATAGTTACGAAATACATAAACACGGTATGTAATTATTTTATTTAGTATTTAAATTAATTCCTTGGTTTCTGTAGTGTAACTTTGTAACTTTAATCATTATTGGCGAGAGTATTGCAAGTTCCTTATTGTTATGGAGTATTGCAGTTTAAGTATTATACAGATCCCGTTGAAATGTTTTGAAAGCATCCTGTCGTAAACCACACCTGGACGTTTTTGTTAAATGGAAAACAAGTTTATCTTCCTATGCGCAGGCAAAAGTCGCACAGCTGTTGTTAGAGTGGAACACACAAACAGTTGGAATGGTACAACGTTCATTCTTGAATTGGCAAATATTGAAATTTCACATATCTGGTGAACATATTTTTTTTGTGGTGAATGTTTTCTTATTCAATTCTCGTTTCATTAAACCATTACAGGCGATGTATTTTTTTTTTGCAAATTTTATATGGTGGTATAAATTAGCTTACGCTTTTTGTTCCAGAATTAATATTTTGATGTAATATAACCGTTCGTAAGAACGCAAACTTTAAAGATAACTTCCTAAGAATTTTAATAGGTTAAAGTTGTATGTGTTGTAACTAAGCAGGTGATATTCTACTTTTGTTTGTCACATTGTACGCACTAGTAATTTAAAAGTATAATTACTATCCAGATTATGTTATACCGTAAGGAAATTTGCTAATTCACTCAAGAAATAAATTTTTATTAAATTCAAGTCGAATCGTATATGAAATAAGTCATTTCATTTATTAAATTTTGTAAGCTAAAACAGGATCCTATTTCGGTAACTAGTAAAAGTTGTATCATATTAATACTAACTCAATATCCTTCTTAAAGAAGTTTAATAAATAAAATTGTTGAAATACCTAAAATTAATAAGAGATAATACTTGACCATTACTGTATTTTGATGGATACAAAACATGGATACTTGTAAATTTGTATAAACGATGTATATTTGTATATTTCTGTAAACCAATAGAAAGTGGACTAAGTTGTTTCAAAGCTTTCTTTCATTGAAGTTAACAATAATTTTTCTATAAAAGCAAGCAACCAAATTCATAAAACTTTTGTAGTGTAGAAAGAAAGACCACTGATATTGTATTGGTAAGATATTTTTTTGAGGGATAATCCTAACTAGCTAATCTTTTTGGAATTTATTTTTTTGTGATAAAATGACTAGGCTCTAATGTAGCCCTAGTTCTACAAATCTTTTTGAGGGGATTAAATTTTCAGATAGTACGAGGTCATCGTTCCAAGCTGAGCTCGCAGTGTTAGCGGTAAGTAAGTAATATTGTTATACGTGTTGGTTGTTCAAAAGATTTTTTCGAAGATTTCCGTATCTAATCTTCGGATTGTTAGACATTACAGTTATTATTAAGATACGGTGGCGTCCATTAAAAATTCTTTTACTATCGTATACCATCTTACGACCCTGACTCATAGCTCAGCCCTAAGTTGAAGAAACTTAGCTGGCTGGAAGTTCTCTTAAGAGGGTCCTATTGTACTCAAAGCCGTTTTCCATACATTTTCTCCGGGCTTGAATTTAAAACAGGAACCCCTCTCAATTTATAGAGGCTCTGCCGCCTATAAGGTAGAATGGTTACATTAAAATAAAAAAAAGTGTAACACGGTGAGCGGTATAAAAATTTTAAAATTTACACACCTACGATCATAAAAAAATTATTTTCATTTTCTAAATTCACGGATGCACGATTTTTGGAGTATCCCGGATATTTACAAGATCATGTAGAATAATACACATGGAAAACATTCACTCCCAAATTGCACGGTGGGCGGTAAAAAATTGATCATAAAAAATTATTTTCATCTTTTAAGTTCACGGATGCACGATTTTCGGAGTATCCCCGATATTTGCAGGATCATGTAGAATAATACACATGAAAAACATTCACTGGCAAATTGTACGGTGGGCGGTAAAATTTTAAAGTTTACACACCTATGATCATCAAAAAATTATTTTGATCTCTTAAGTCGCAGATGCACGCTTTTCGGAATATCCCGGATATTTACGAGATCGTGTACAATAATTCTCATGAAAAACATTCACTCGCAAATTGCACGGTAGGCGGTAACAAATTTTAAAGTTCACACACCTATGATCATAAAAATTATTTTAATCTTTTAAGTTCACGGATGCACCATTTTTGGAGTATCCCGGATATTTGCAAGATCATGTAGAATAATACACATGAAAAACATTTACTCGCAATTTGCATGGTGACCGGTAAAAAATTTTAAAGTTTACACACCTATGATGATAAAATAATTATGTTTATTTTTTAAGTTCACGGATGCACGATTTTTGGAATATCCCGGATATTTGCATGATCATGTAGAATAATACGGATGAAATATATTCACTTGCAAATTTCACGGTGATTGCATAATCTAGGATATTCCGAAAATCGTGCATCTGTGAACTTAAGAGATGAAAATAATCTTTTTATGATCATAGGTGTGTAATCATTAAAATTTTTTGCCGTTCACCATGCAACTTGCGAGTAAATATATTTTATCTGTATTATTCTACATAATTTTGCAAATATCCAGAATAGTATGCAATCTTACATTCCCGAGGTTAAGGGATAAAATTGGGCGTACAGACGTAATTTATGACAAGTTATTTCTCACTTAATGTGCTTAGTTCAAAAAAATTCGTGGTATTTAATTTAAAAATGTTTTTATATTTATTTTAAAATTGTTATGTTTTATCAATAAACACGTTCAAAACCAACTTGTTCTAATAACTTTGCTAATAATTCCTGTTCAAGACTAGCTACTAAGTTTTAAAACTTTGAATTTGTGGTATTAGTTGTGATACAGCATTCTTAAAGAAATACAAGCATCAAGTGAACGTTACACTAAAGAATCTATTGTTATGAGCTACTATTAGTAAACCCGTCAAACACACAAACGCTGTAAGCAATGTATATACTACAGAAGCCTAGAACTTTTTAGCAGATACCGGAGTATGAATCATCCATTTAATTTAGGGTATATATAAGACCGCTGATGAAGTACAGAGTCAGTCTATATCTAAATGTCAAATATAAATTATATCGTGTAAAGTTAATTAGTTACGCTCTTCGAAGTCCAAGAGTAAATATAAATTTGTATTATGTGAACCTGTATATTGTACCGACAGCTTATAGAATATATAAATAGACAAAAGTGTAATAAATAAATAGTAGTGTTAGTGTTGTTAATAGACCAATGGTTAATAATTTAGCTTAAGAAGATATTAGTGCTTGTAAATAGCATTAGTGTGATAGTGCTTCATTGTTCATTGGACTGAAAACATCTATAAATAAGGCATATACTGTTAATGGGACTTATGAATAGTGAGTAACAAAGACTACTTGTTTTAAATCTATGAAACGCGTTAATAGTAGCTCGCTACACTGGTGTCAGGCTCTGTGAGGTATACAGTGATAATTTAAAAGAAAAAACGCACAAGTCTAAAGACATTTAAGTAGTTTGTATGTGCTTGTTACAAGAAGCCAAAGTAAAATGGACTCGGAAACTTTAATAAATTTCCTTAAAGATTTTAAATCCGGTATGAAAGAAAAGTTAAGTAAAATGCTGCGAAATAAGAAGTGACACTTAGTGAAAATGCTGAGAAAATGAAAGAGACGTCGGCTAAACTAGAAGTGACACATGGTGAAAACTTAGTAAGGTCAGTTAAACTGGAATCAACCCTTAAAGAAAAGTTAAGTGAAAATGCTGAAATATGGAAGAAAAGTTAAGTGAAAATGCTGCGAAATTGGAAGAAAAACTAAGTGAAAATGCTGCCAAAATGGAAGAAAAATTGAATGAAAAGACAGCCGCATTAGAACAAAGATTGATGGAAAACTCCATTGCATTGAAAGAAGATGTCACTGAACATGCAAAAATAGTTGAGCAAAAGTTAGACAGTAAATTGGTGAAAAAAGAGGAAAATGTGATGAGGCTGCAAGAGCAAATGATATCACTAACAACGCGGCCACTTGAATTAACAAATCAAATTGTAAATCAGAACATTCCAGAAATAAGAAGCATGGAAGAAAGCGAGTCAATACCGTCAAAATTTAGAGTGAAATCACCCACATTCGATGGTAAAACACCTTGGCCCACATATTTGAAACAATTTGAAGCCGCTGCAATAGCCAACGGTTGGTGTAACAAAGAGAAGGCTTTCTCCTTAATAGTGGCCCTACGGGAGGAAGTTATTAACATCTTGCAAATGATTCCTGTTCACCAGCAGAATGATTACGGCCCCTTAACATCGAAGCTTGAGATGAGATATAGAGACGCTCACCTTCAACAGGTTTACCATGCACAAGTTAAGAACCGCTCGCAAAGGACAAATGAAAGTCTGCAAGGATTCGAAGCTGACATTGAGAGATTAGTTAGATTGGCATACCTAACGACACCAGATAGCTTCCTGGAACAATTGGCTGTTCAAACATTTGTGGATGGCGTTAAAGACGCACTGGCTCATGCGCTCGAATTTGATGCAGCTAAGCAAACATCACACAGCGTGAGTCACAAAGTTCGGTCTGCCTTAGAAGAACCTGTTCAATCGCAGAACCACATAGGAGAAATAATCAACCGTGCGTTTGAAAAACAAAGCGGAAAGGCTGGAAAGACAACGACCGCGGAGATGGCGTCTGCGATGCTGGAGTTGCAGTGAAGTTGGTCATATACAGAGACGCTGCACTCAATCAAAAAAATAACCGGTTGAGCAGAAGGAAAAACTAAAACAAGTCGACGTAAGGGGGCGAACGTCGACAGCACAACGTAGTGCCACAGAGATTATCATCCGTGCTGCATCGTCGATGGAAAGTCTGAACAGCATTTATATCGAAGGTGGAATTAATGAGAGGGGGGTCCGATTACTCGTGGATACAGGAGCGACAAGGACTATTGTGAGATCAGATTTGATTGGTCGTGGAAAAGTGCTACCTGCATCGATCTCTTCGAACGGCAAGTAGTGAGAAAATGTGTACTCACGGAGAAACTGATGTTAGGTTGGCAATTGGAGACAAACTAATCAATCATCGGGTGTTGGTAGCTGAAATTAGAGAAGAAGTGATCTTGGGAATAGATCTCATAACAGAATATGGGTTTCATGTGAACATGAAAGAAAATGTGCTTCGGATAGATGATGATGAGATTCCATTTCAAAGGACGAGTAACCAGACGATGCAAATTCGAATGATTTGTGATATGAAAATACCCGAGAAGGCGGAAATGATAGTAATTGGACGCCCGGATGGTACGTTCCGGGAAAGACAAATATGCATGATGGAAGCAACTGAATCGGGAATAGATCAGGTGGGATTACTGATTGGAAGAACGCTGGTATAGTTTCGAAATATGATACCATAAGGGTGCTAAACGTTTATCCGCATACGGTGATCTTGAAGAAAGACATGATTGTGGGAAGTTGCATTCCAGTATGCTATATTAAACGTTGAGTGGACGACAGGAAAGTTAAACCAGCCAACGGTTGCTCACAGAAATTGCTAGATATGTTGATACCTTCGTGTCAGGGATTAAACGGCGACCAACTGCGCAAGGTAAAAGAATTGGTCAGACGATATTGAGGTGTATTTGTACTGGATGATGGTGAGAAAGGAAGGACGAATGTTGTGCAACACAAGATCAATACTGGAGATGCGCAACCGACAAGACAACATCCCAGGCGGTTTCCTTTGACAAACCGAGAAAATTATTACCGACATGGAAGAACATAGAGTGTTTGAACCCTCGAATAGTCCATGGGCATCTCCGGTAGTGCTTATCAAGAAAAGGATGGGTCGACAAGGTTTTGTATAGACTACCGGTGGCTAAATAACTCTCTATCCGGATCTAAATGGTTTTCGACCTTGAACTTGAAAAACGGAAACTAGCAGGTAGGCTTGGAGCGAAACGATAAAGAGAAAACTGCGTTTACAATTGGAACTGGATTATGGCAGTTCAAGGTCATGCCCTTTGGATTATGCAATGCCCCTGCTACTTTTGAACGTTTGATGGTGACGATACTGCGTGGACTGTTTTGAAAGACATGTCTGGTGTACCTAGACGACGTGATAGTGTTAGGCGGGTCTTTTGAAGAACACCTTAAGACCCTAGAGTAAATATTCCAAAGATTACGCGGAGCAAATCTCACCTTGAGCCCTAAGTAATATCAGCTATTTGGAAAAGAGGTGTAATACCTAGGACATGTCGTTTCCGAGACCGGAATAAGAGCTGACCCTGACAAAATGAAAACGGTACAAGAGTGGTCTACACCAGCAGATATACACCAACTACGCAGTTTTCTAAGATTGTGCACATATTATCGACGTTTTATACTTGGGTTTGCGAACATTACCAAACCTTTGACGAAATTAACTAAAGGTAGACAAGAATGTAATTGGAAAGACGACTGCCACAGTACATTTGAACAACTGAAACGACTACTAGTTACAGCGCCAATTCTGAGTTATCCACCGATGGAGAGGAAATTTGTGTTGGATACCGATGCCAATAACACAGCTTTAGGATGCGTTCTTTCTCAAGTTCAGGATGGACAAGAAAAAGTTATTGCGTATTTCAGCAAGGTCTTTTCGCGGCCAGATAGGAACTATTGTGTGACAAGGAGGGAGCTGTCGGCCATCGTCAAATTTGTAAAGCATTTTATAAGTACTTATATGGCCGTAAATTGCTATTAAGAACAGACCATGCTGCACTAAAATGGTTACTGCAGTTTCGAAATCCTTAAAGGCAAGTTGCAAGGTGGATAAAACGGCTGCCGAAATATGACTTTGACACAGAACATCGTGTAGAAACTAGCCATAGGAATGCAGGCACTCTGTCAAGGAGGCCTTGTCTGGTCGACTGCAATCATTGCTCCAAGACGGAAGAGAAAATAAGTGTCATTAATAGAATAACGGTAACCAATGATACTTGGCAACCCGAAAGAATACAAGAAGACCAGGAAAATGAAGCCGAATTGGGACGTATTATTGAGTGGACAACGAGGACTACGACCAGCTTGGGAAGAAATTAGTGTTTGAAGTAGGAGCCTGAAGGCATACTAGGCAAGGTGTAACTCCTTGGTGATTGAAAATAGAATTTTGAAACGACGCTTGGAATGTGAAGATGGCACTGAGGGACGACTCCAAGTGATAGTGCCGAGAAGCAGTGGATTAGCTCTTGCACGATGGTATTTCCGGAAGGCACTTTGGCGTGAAATGAACTCTCGAAAGAGTGAGTGATAGATTTTATTGGGTGAACTGCATAGAAGATGTGAAGCAGTGGTGCCGGAAATGCGAGTTGTGTGCCTCTGGAAATGGCCAGATTACTAAATGGAAAGTCCCAATGAGACAGTATAACGTGGGGAATCCTTTCGAGAGGGTGGCCATTGATATAGCTGGTCCGTTTCCTGAATCAGAAAAAGGAAATAAATACGGCTTCGTTGCAGTGGATTATTTTATCAAATGGCCGGAGGCGTATGCTACACCTAACCAAGAAGCCGAGACGGTTGCAGATGTACTAGTGAGGGAGTTGTTTTGTCGTTTTGGAGTTCCGTTGGAATTACACTCCGATCAAAGTCGTAACTTCAAATCAGCGTTGTTTCAAAACGTCTGGAAGCATCTTGGAATCAGGAAGACTAGAACCACTTCATCCTCAATCGGAGGAAATGGTTGAAAGAATGAACAGGACGTTAGGAAAGTACTTAGCCTAAGTTGTCTCTAAACATCAACGAGACTAGGACCAATATTTACATTTGTTCCTACGGGCGTACCGATCTTCGGTACATGACAGCATAGAATACTCTCCCGCTTGCGTGATGTTAGGACGTGAATTGCGAGTACATGTGATCTTCAGTTTGGATTTAAACCTGGAGAAGAGATCACGGGTGAAGATTGCGTTAGTAAACTTTGTGATAGATAAAATAGCAGCAAGCGATCGAATGAAATCACAATATGACACGAGAACACAAGAAGGTGGTTATCAACCTGGAAATTTAGTGTGGTTGTATAATCCACAAAGAAAGCGTGGATTGTCGTCAAAATTACGAAGTGTTAAAAGAATTATTGATGTAGTGTACCGGATCAGAAGATCTCCCCGTGGTAAACCGAAAGTGGTACACTTTGACCGTTTAACATCCTATGCACTACCCAATTTAGATGTCAATGTTGTAAATGTCATTTATCCATTCAATTGCATTATGGCGCTTGTAAGTAAGCCATGCCGGAAGTAATATTTTATTATTGGATATTAAACTGTTCATATAATACACCTAGGTAAGATTACAACCTAGCTACAACACTCTGAATTGTATATACTAATTGTATTATTGTAGGTGTTTATGTGTAATTCGTTTTTCAATTCTTTTCAAGAGTTCAAAGTTCATTAAAGCTAAATACACGTTTTCGTATCATTCTTCATATTCTAGTCTAAAATATAACACAGTGCATGAACTTTCGCTCGGTGATTCATTTAGAAAATAGTCAAGCCTGCGATTTCCAAAAATATAACGTGGAAGTTATTTCAAATTTAATTGTTTTATTAGTGACTATTCTGTAAACATTAGCATGATATACCCTTAGTAAACGTTTAAAGTGATTTATTAAGTTTTTATTTAAAATATTTAAGGCATCAGATTTTGAAAAAAACGTGGAATTGTTAGTCTTTAGGGCTTTTTAGAATTGATCTTATTTTGAAAAAGTACTAGAATTAGAATCCGCGCAATACTTTTATATAAATTTTAATAAGTGTGATATTAAGCTTAAGGGTGTAACTTTGTAAGGGTAGTCCAATTTTTAAAGTTGAAACTGGTTAGATTGTCCCGAAAATTCTAGATCAGGCTAAAGTGGTTAGCCGAAAAAACTCTTACCTAGGTTAAATATGAATGCAATGAGCAAAAACTTGGGGTACGAGGCTTTAACGGGGTGTAACTTTGTAAGGGGTAGTCCGATTTTAAAAATTCAAACATTGTTAGATCGTCCAAAAGATTCTAGATCAGACTAAGAAAACTCATACCTAGGTTAGATATGGATAGGGTAATGGAGCTATGGCGGTGGCGGTGTGACGAGATCAAAATAGCTGGTGGGCGTCCGAGCAAGGAGGAAATCTCTCCTAGCAGATTCTCTTTATGGGAATTTACATGTAAACCTAAGTTAGATGGTGGCGCAGTGGCAGCGGCGTTGTCCCAGGACTATCCAATTCCCCTACTCATCTAAAATTCAGCCTTAAAATGCGTCACAGAAGATCGAGGCCATTTCTTAGACACATGTCAAAAATGAGCTAGAATCGAAGCGTCTAGGATTAGTAATTGATAAAAAACAATCGTCCAAGAAAATGGACTAATGAAACATTTCAAGATGATTATCGTAGATCAGACTACCAATTATATTAAGACGTTTCGTTTGCCACTATTCTAATAACTCAATTAAATTTGTGTTTCTGTTTACAAAAGTCAATCTTGACTTTCCTTTAAAGGAACAACGCTAGTTTTCATTATACAGCACGGTAAATTTCCAGACACTAAACACTGTTAGGGTTTTCAATAAAAAATTTACTTAAACGGTTTCGTAATTCCAAATTGTCTTTTCTTTATAAATAGTTAATTTGTTATTAAAAGTCTGTATTAGCTTATGTTGCTAGAACATCACGTTAATCTTAATGAAACCGAATTTTAACCAATGTCGTACAAATTCAGGAATTGCAAAGCAACTGACCTGCAGTTGTGCACCTAAAGTTTTTTAGGACTCGCAGATCTATTTACTCTCTAACTCAAATGAACAATCATTAATCAATTAAGTAAACAAAATGTATATAAACTATCATATGTTTAGTAAATTCTGCAAACTGTGGTTCCAGAGAATGTATAATACTGTAAGTTGAACAAAGTATTGATAAAAAAATGATCAACAGAAAGTCAAATTACAACACTAAGTTCTTCTAGTGGTAAAGCAACACTCATCTCAAACACACTCGTATAATTGTGTCTTATGAATATATTACTTTGAAAATAATTCCATCGCTAGTAGGTGGTTTGGGGTTGAACTAGTTGACGTATAAGAGGTATTTATAGGACTCGTTGAGGACGTAGCTTAATAAGAAGCATTACAGCCTATCTGTGGGAAGTTGCTTGTTCGTGAAAAATAGTAATCTTGAACTGCTTGTCTTATTTGAGACTAATCAATCTAAAAATAGATTATCTTGATGTACATAACGTGTTAAGTGTACAGAATTAAAAATATCATATGTGGCTCATGTATCTAAAAATATATTGATACCTGCAGGTTGAAATCTGTATATCATTTTCAAGAAGGCATTGTTCGCAAGATTTCCTTTAGCTTGATTTAAAGATAGATTTTCTAGAAAATAGATAATAATCTTGATGTATTTTCATTGTTTCTGACTCATTTATCTAAAATTAGATTAATTTGAAGTATTGCATAATTTCTGTCACGTACTACCTAAAAAGTGGATATACAAAATTGCAAAATGAACTGAAATTATTCATTGTGCCTTATACATTTTAAAATAAATTACCTTGAAGTTAATTACAAATTCCACCTCTAGGAAATGCTTTCTGTTTGGACTATGGCCCTATAATCGGCATGGTACATTTGACCTTGGTGAAAAACCTTAAGTAGGTACCTGAAACCGAAAGTAAGGCTTGAGTGTGATCCAGAATCGGCAGAGCATATTTGACCTTGGCGAAAAACCGTAAGGGGACACTTGAAACCGGAAATCGGTATCTCGATCCGGAAGTGCGTTTCAAAAGCGGTATAGCCTCTAGACCAGAAGTGTTTTAAAACCCGTACAACTTGTCTACTAAAATACAAAGAGGCACAAACTAAGCTGGAAATATGAAAGACACACGAAGCATACAAACTCATTAGAATATATTTGAGGAACAAAACATATAATGGTTGTGAAAGGAGGTATCTTTATTGAAAATGTAATGAAAGTGGTTACATGGCTAGAATATATAGGGAATTTATATGCAGGACCGGAACTAGAAGCAATAGAACAGGAATCGGACATTGAAAAAGACGACTTGGGATATCCTACATTTAGAGAAGAGTTTAAAATAGCATTAAGTGGTTTTTAATAAATTATAAAGCATATGGCGTACATAAGGTGCAAGTAAAAATTTTGTACATCGTCCTTTGTTAATCACACCATTCCAACTGGGTTATGTTTAGGTCCTCGGATTACTGGTCGCTTTTAAAAATTTTCTCTACACCACCATTCATCTAAAATTGTTTCAGGGCTTTTCAGGAACTCATCTATGTATATCTGAACTTGTTTTGTGGATCCAATCACGATTACAAATAACATTTGATTATTAACACCCCCGAAAAATAGCAAAGAAATGCATACTTCTTTCACGCTATACCCAAAACTGCCTACTTTTGTTTATTCATTTATCGTTACAAATTTGAATAATTGGTACAGTAATACTCGCAAATATAACTAGACTTTATTACCTTGCATCTTCTTTTCTAAGTGCACTCATGCATAATAACTTGTCTCGTAGCACGTAAAGAGCAAACTGTTTTAAAGTATTCAATAATCACCAATATATAAGAGCAAACTGTTTAAAATACTGAATCAAAATCGAAAATCTAAGAGCACTGTTTAAAGCATCGAATAATCAAAAATCTAAGAGAGCGACACTGTTTAAAGTCCGGGTTTATATAACCGCCTTGCCTGCACATTTTGTCCCTCAACGGACGTTTTCCAGAATTTCGCATTCTCGGTTCCCTTCTCGACAGTCGGGCATGCGATTCTATTAAATTTGCACACGCGCCAGTTGAAAATCTGAGAAATTTTCCACACGGCACGCAACCACGTCCGAGAATAACTAATTAATTTTGTATCGAAATCGTTACGTTTACACCTCTCATATCTGCATCTGATTACAACCAATCGTAGCTCTCGTGACGTTGCTCAAATCACGCCTTTTACTATCTGTGTCTCTGTCTTGCGCATATTATCCGTCTCTATCTACCCTGTTCTGAGTGGTACAAATCGATACTCTTTACTATCGGTTATTTCAGTGCACGTGGACTGTTAAATAACCCACTTTATTAGCATTTCCCGTGAATATTAAGCGACGGTTTCTCCAACATTCTCTGTAACCATTTGTTATCTACAAAATTTAAGCAGAACGTGACTTTTAAAAATACGCAGGTGTTCAATCGTAATACTCCTAACATTTCTACGATTTGAATATTGTTGGGTTTTTACAAGCTTTTATGCATATTATATGTTAATAATCGTTCAATTAACTCCAATTAAAATAATAATGAATGGCATTGACTTCTACCCTTTAATTTTTAGTGAATCCTAATTAAATATTAATTATTATTTGTACATTTTGTTTAATACCGGTTACTTAAAATTGAGTTAATTAATATAAATTTTGCACGTAATTTCTATTTGATTCTTTACTTGGAACAATTAAATTACATACAAATTGAGCATTTTAATTCTGCTTCTTTTTATAGAAAGCGTCTAGTAAATAATTTAAATCCCTTATTTTTAATGAAACGAATGAATTTTGATGCTTCACGGTTTTAATAAAGCGTATTATCTAATAAAATTTGATTAAAATTATTTGATGTAATTAATTAATTTTCTACCCTGGTCTAAATTTGAGTAATATATATATATATATATATATATATATATATATACCGAGTGTTCCATTAAGCGTATCGCACGGCTGTATATCATAAAGTATAAGGCCTAGAGCTTTGCGGAAAAAAATTTATTAAGTAAAGTGGCCAAGAGATATTGCTGGAAACTATTTTTAAGTTTCAATTTCTACCGCAAGGGAGAGTCTTTGCTAAGGTCAACAACAAAATTCAATTTTTCTCCCAAAATTTAAGCACAAGGTATTATGCTCAAAACGCGAATAGGCAGTTATCTTTATTATTCACAACTTTTATTTGAAACTTTTTTCTGTAGATCGCACAAGGACAGCTGCAGGACCTGGTGAATTGGTTTACATGTAAATAGGGTTATCTCACAATGCCCATGTTGGAATTTAATAATCTTAGAATCGTTTGAAAGAGAATTTCTCACGAATCAAGAAAAACGACTAAATCGAGGTGCGATTTTCCCTAAAATTTTTGTTTTTTACCCTTCATTCAATTCCCCTTTGATAAATATGTCTTTCCATTTAATTTTTTTAAGTAAATAAACAAAAACTGGCATGATTGGAAAAAGCGCCCTCTAACATATTTAGAAAACATTAGAAAAATCAATTTAGTCGTTTTTTTGATCCCTAGGAAATTCTCTTTCAAAAGATTCTAAGATTATTAAATTCCAACATGGGTATTGTGAGATAACCCTAGTTACATGTAATCCAATTCACCAGGTCCTGCAGCTGTCCTTGTACGATCTACAGAAAAAAGTTTCAAATAAAAGTTGTGAATAATAAAGATAACTGCCTATTCGCGTTTTGAGCATAAATACCTTGTGCTTAAATTTTGGGAGAAAAATTGAATTTTGTTGTTGACTTTAGCAAATACTCCTCTTGAGGTAGAAATTGAAACTTAAAAATAGTTTCAGCAATTTTCCACTTTATAATAAACTTTTAAGTTAGCCTATACTATGATATACAGCGCGATACGCTTATGACATATATATATATATATATATATATATATATATATCGGCGGCTGTATATCATAAAGTATAAGGCCTAGAGCCTTTTTATATATATATATATATATATATATATATATATATTACTCATATTTAGACCAGGGTAGAAAATTAAATAATCACATCAAATAATTTTAATCACCGTGTAGAAGCTTTGGGAAGAGGTACGCTTTATTAAAACCGTGAAGCATAAAAGGTTATTAGTTTCATTAAACATAAGAGATTTAAATCATGTACAAGACGCTTTATATCAAAAGAAACAGTATTAACAAGCTCTACGGGTAATGTAATTATTCCTAAACAAATGGAAATTACGTGCAAAATTTATATTAATTAACCCTATTTTAAGTAACCGGTAGTAAAACAAAGTGTACACATAATAATTAATATTTAACTTGTATTCGCTAAAAATGAAAGGATAGAAGTCAATTTTAATTGAGTTAATTAAACCATTATTAATAATAAGCATAAAAGTCTGTGAAAATCCAAGATTATAATACCAGAAAATAAAGCTCTGAGAATTAATATTATTTTGAACACCTGCGTAGTTTAAATATCACGTACGGCGAAAATTGTGTAGATAACAAATGGTTTCAAAGAATCTTGAAGAAACCGTGGCTTAATATTCACGAGAAGGTGCGATACGGGTTTATTTAACCCAGATAGTCCACATGGACTAAAATAAAATCGATAATAAAGAATATCAATTTGCACCAATGCGAACAGGTTAGAAAAGGAAAGAGAAAATGCGTCAAGCAAAGACACATATAGTAAAAGCGTGATTTAAGCAACGTCACGAGGGTAACAATTGGTTGAAAATAGGATGCAAATATCAGAGGTAGAAACAACGATTTCTGTACAAAATTAATTAGTTTTTCTCGGACATGTTTGCGTGCCGTGTGAGAATTTCTGAGATTTTAACTGGGGCGAGTGAAAATTCGTAAAACCGACGCGCGAGCGACGGAATGGGAACATAGCATGAGAAATTCTTAGAATTACCCGTTTTGAGGACAAAAGCGACGTGCCGGCTATTCGCTATATATACCGGTGGTAATATGAATTTCGGCCTCTTAGACTTTTGACTATTCGATGCGTTAAAAGCTCTTACATCCGCGACTTGATTCAAGATGTTAAACAGTGCATTTTAGTTTGATAAAATAATTTAAAATTTTGCTCGTATATTTTAGTGATTTAAAATAGTTTGTTATTTACGTGCTAACATGAATGTACTTCAGTGCACTTAGATACAAGGTAATAAAATTTAGTATCACTGTACCAATTAGCAAAATTTACAACGACAAATGTATACACAAAAGTAGGCAGTTTTGGCGTATATTGGTGAAAGACGCATGAATTTCTTTGCTATTTTCGGGGTGTTAATAATTAAATGGTTCAAATACGTGTCTGGATCCACGAAACAAGGGTCAGATATACACAGATGAGTTCCGGAAAAGCCCCGAAACAACTTTAAATAAATGGTGATGGAGAAAATTTTAAAAGCGTTGAGAATTAGAAGCCGTAAATATAATCCTGTTGGAATGGTGTGATTAACTAAAGGGACGATGTACATTGAAGCTTCGAGGACAGTAACCTTCAGGTAAATTATACTATTTTGTTTGACATTTTGGTGTGTGTTGAATAACTTTATTATACTATTTTGTTTGACATTTTTGTGTGTGTTGAATTACTTGATAATTGATTTACTTTAAATGGACATTAGTGAAATTGTACTAACCATAAAATTTTAATGTTAAGATGAAATTTGCTTGTTTAAGTAGAAAGGGGTATTTAGTATTGATGTTCTAGATTATGATGAAATTTTAGGTATGTCTTTGAGCTCAATTAGACGAACCTGGTTAATTAACGTAAAGGGTGGTAGATGCTCCTTTTACTCTGCATATATTGTTATATTAATTAGTAGGCATCCTACAAGGACTTTAATTCTGGATGCACGTTAAAATGATAATAAAATTAATCTTGAAATTCTTTTAAAACTGAAATTTATGCTGAATTTTAATCTTGAAATTTTAATGTATTGTGAATATTGATGTAAATAGAGTTGACGTTGATGTTTGTGGTAGGAATGTGTTGTTTAATTTTATGAATGAGGAGGTTTATAAAATTAGGTGAGCAGCTGAAGCGAAACCAGGATCACAGCAGTTTATGACGCCCAATCGGTGGGACTAGAATTTTTGTTGAAAGGACCCAGTTCCCGCATTCAAAGGAGTATATCACAGCAATATATATATATATATATATATATATATATATATTGCTATGTATTAACTGGAACTCTCGAACCCCGACGTTGTGCCGTCCAATAAATACTTGATATGATAACGCCGTACTCGGTATCAATGGCGTATTCTACTTATAACTACACCTCTCTGTGTTTTCCTAATCAAATTTCACTCCCACTAATTTTATTATTCTGCCACGGCTAGCTTTTATTATTATTCTACACAAAGTTACGATAATCAATTCTTCTTTTTTACCCCTTTGTAACAATTTTAAGTAAATGAACAAAACTGGCATGATTGGAAAAAGCGCCCTCTAACATATTTAGAAAACATTAGAAAAATCAATTTAGTCGTTTTTGATCCCTAGGAAATTCTCTTTCAAAAGATTCTAAGATTATTAAATTCCAACATGGGTATTGAGATAACCCTAGTTACATGTAATCCAATTCACCAGGTCCTGCAGCTGTCCTTGTACGATCTACAGAAAAAGTTTCAAATAAAGTTGTGAATAATAAAGATAACTGCCTATTCCGTTTTGAGCATAAATACCTTGTGCTTAAATTTTGGCGAGAAAATTGAATTTTGTTGTTGACTTTAGCAAATACTCCTCTTGAGGTAGAAATTGAAACTTAAAAATATTCCTCCACTAAATAGCTTATATGCTATATATATATATATATATATTTACGCGCGGCTGTATATCATAAAGTATAAGGCCTAGAGCCTTTTATATATATATATATATATATATATATATATATATTACTCATATTTAGACCAGGGTAGAAAATTAAATAATCACATCAAATAATTTTAATCACCGTGTAGAAGCTTTGGGAAGAGGTACGCTTTATTAAAACCGTGAAGCATAAAAGGTTATTAGTTTCATTAAACATAAGAGATTTAAATCATGTACAAGACGCTTTATATCAAAAGAAACAGTATTAACAAGCTCTACGGGTAATGTAATTATTCCTAAACAAATGGAAATTACGTGCAAAATTTATATTAATTAACCCTATTTTAAGTAACCGGTAGTAAAACAAAGTGTACACATAATAATTAATATTTAACTTGTATTCGCTAAAAATGAAAGGATAGAAGTCAATTTTAATTGAGTTAATTAAACCATTATTAATAATAAGCATAAAAGTCTGTGAAAATCCAAGATTATAATACCAGAAAATAAAGCTCTGAGAATTAATATTATTTTGAACACCTGCGTAGTTTAAATATCACGTACGGCGAAAATTGTGTAGATAACAAATGGTTTCAAAGAATCTTGAAGAAACCGTGGCTTAATATTCACGAGAAGGTGCGATACGGGTTTATTTAACCCAGATAGTCCACATGGACTAAAATAAAATCGATAATAAAGAATATCAATTTGCACCAATGCGAACAGGTTAGAAAAGGAAAGAGAAAATGCGTCAAGCAAAGACACATATAGTAAAAGCGTGATTTAAGCAACGTCACGAGGGTAACAATTGGTTGAAAATAGGATGCAAATATCAGAGGTAGAAACAACGATTTCTGTACAAAATTAATTAGTTTTTCTCGGACATGTTTGCGTGCCGTGTGAGAATTTCTGAGATTTTAACTGGGGCGAGTGAAAATTCGTAAAACCGACGCGCGAGCGACGGAATGGGAACATAGCATGAGAAATTCTTAGAATTACCCGTTTTGAGGACAAAAGCGACGTGCCGGCTATTCGCTATATATACCGGTGGTAATATGAATTTCGGCCTCTTAGACTTTTGACTATTCGATGCGTTAAAAGCTCTTACATCCGCGACTTGATTCAAGATGTTAAACAGTGCATTTTAGTTTGATAAAATAATTTAAAATTTTGCTCGTATATTTTAGTGATTTAAAATAGTTTGTTATTTACGTGCTAACATGAATGTACTTCAGTGCACTTAGATACAAGGTAATAAAATTTAGTATCACTGTACCAATTAGCAAAATTTACAACGACAAATGTATACACAAAAGTAGGCAGTTTTGGCGTATATTGGTGAAAGACGCATGAATTTCTTTGCTATTTTCGGGGTGTTAATAATTAAATGGTTCAAATACGTGTCTGGATCCACGAAACAAGGGTCAGATATACACAGATGAGTTCCGGAAAAGCCCTGAAACAACTTTAAATAAATGGTGATGGAGAAAATTTTAAAAGCGTTGAGAATTAGAAGCCGTAAATATAATCCTGTTGGAATGGTGTGATTAACTAAAGGGACGATGTACATTGAAGCTTCGAGGACAGTAACCTTCAGGTAAATTATACTATTTTGTTTGACATTTTGGTGTGTGTTGAATAACTTTATTATACTATTTTGTTTGACATTTTGTGTGTGTTGAATTACTTGATAATTGATTTACTTTAAATGGACATTAGTGAAATTGTACTAACCATAAAATTTTAATGTTAAGATGAAATTTGCTTGTTTAAGTAGAAAGGGGTATTTAGTATTGATGTTCTGGATTATGATGAAATTTTAGGTATGTCTTTGAGCTCAATTAGACGAACCTGGTTAATTAACGTAAAGGGTGGTAGATGCTCCTTTTTACTCTGCATATATTGTTATATTAATTAGTAGGCATCCTACAAGGACTTTAATTCTGGATGCACGTTAAAATGATAATAAAATTAATCTTGAAATTCTTTTAAAACTGAAATTTATGCTGAATTTTAATCTTGAAATTTTAATGTATTGTGAATATTGATGTAAATAGAGTTGACGTTGATGTTTGTGGTAGGAATGTGTTGTTTAATTTTATGAATGAGGAGGTTTATAAAATTAGGTGAGCAGCTGAAGCGAAACCAGGATCACAGCAGTTTATGACGCCCAATCGGTGGGACTAGAATTTTTTTGTTGAAAGGACCCAGTTCCCGCATTCAAAGGAGTATATTACAGCAATATATATATATATATATATATATATATATATTGCTATGTATTAACTGGAACTCTCGAACCCCGACGTTGTGCCGTCCAATAAATACTTGATATGATAACGCCGTACTCGGTATCAATGGCGTATTCTACTTATAACTACACCTCTCTGTGTTTTCCTAATCAAATTTCACTCCCACTAATTTTATTATTCTGCCACGGCTAGCTTTTATTATTATTCTACACAAAGTTACGATAATCAATTCTTCTTTTTTTACCCCTTTGTAACAATTTTATTTTTGCAGTAGGAGAATCCATTCATTAAACGTACAATGAATAGTAAAATACCTTTATTAATTAAAATAAATATTCAAGTAACAATCAAACTTTTATAGTATTATAATATCAAGGATTATTAGTCGAGTTGTTTCCGAGTTCGGTGTAATTTCACAGCCACTGGCGCGCGCGTGAGAGGTTCGAGAACTAAAATCCGGAACCTCCACCATACAAGAAAGCAGCGAGCGCACTCGTCGATAGTTAAAAGTAGCGTCAAGATGCATTCTAGGAGAATGGCGAGTGACCTCCGAGCCGCTCTATGTTTGTGAAACACTTCCTGAGTAACGGTTAGTACCTAATCCACATTTTGTATATTCGTTGTCATATTAGCTAATTTACAAAATTTATTTAGCGCAACGACCTATTTGAATTCGCAACGACCTATTTGAATTCGCAACGACCTATTTGAATTCGCAACGACCTATTTGAACTCGCAACGACACATTTGAAATCCCAACGAGAAATTAGAAAACTGCATGGATAACGTATATATCGCACACCACGTCGAAAATCGCAACTGTAAAATTTGAGACAACATGATCCCTTTGAAGTTACAATTTAGAAAGCTTAATTTGTTGGCTACGCAATGAAAAATTATTTTAGTAAATAAATTTAGACAACGGAAGATTACGTTACAAAGTAATGCTGCCGTGATCCAAGTAAGGAACCCGCTTTGCTCCTACACCTGTGTTAAAGCATGGAAAGCAAGTATAATTAGTTGCTGTTCCCGCGCTGCGAGGTAATTTCCATTACATCAAGGGACAACTGCTGCTCTTGGGTTCGTAATAGAATTAAGGATTTCCTGAGTACTTTCCTTCTGAAAGTACATTATTTCATTTTGTTTGTTAGACGTACAAAAATTGTTATTCAGTTTACCTGTAAATAAGCTGGTTTTCCCCAGTATTAAATTTGCTTTCACTTAGCTTCGTAAATACGTGATCACACGTGGCTTCAACGTAATTTAACAGCTGCTATTACATCACCTGTTTGTTTGTTCACTATTGTCAACAATTGCCCAATGGCTAACACATGTTTAGCATTTTAGTACAACCACTATTGATAACATTAGAGAATATCTTGGTGATTATTTTGACTTCAAACTAAATTTAAGTTTGTTAACCTAAAGAGAAAATTTCGTATATTCATTTGTAAATGACTCACACAGATCTGATTGGGTTATAAAGAAACTCTAGCATTTTTAGATACATAGAATTATAAAATATTTGAGTAAGGATTAGTTGATAACCTTTACTACCAGTTTTGCAAGTACTTCAAATTTTTATTTTTATTTAATTACAATGATACTTTATTTACTGAAACCAAGAAAATTCTTATTAGTAAATTAATATTCTTCATTTAAAGTTTTTTATTCTGATCTAGTCTGATCAGACTTGGTAAACAAAAAGCAATAAGAACTAAAATTTTATGATCCCATTATGCAGAAAATATTCTCTATACTTTTAGGTTTACTTGAGGGACGCAAATAGTGTTCCCATTTTTATGTGACTTAATTATTATTCTTTCTTACAGGAACAGCGTCTTATTCTGTTAAGACAAGTTTGTGTATCAACGAAGGCGATCTCTTTTTGGGTCTCCAAGTCCGCCCTTAAAAAATAGCTATGCCCCTAAAATAAATCAATTTGGACTTGGTGGCGCCTGTTTGTTTTTTGTTAAGTGTAACCCTCCATAGATTTCGACTTACCCCCATTGCTCATAGCTCTACCCAAGGAATAGACCCCTAGTTACGTCGGAAGACTTTGTTTTGCTGACCCCAACTTCTACAGTCAGATGTATGTATTAAGAAGAGAGCATTAGTTAAGCTCAATTTAGGAAAGAATGTGACCGTTTGGGGTTAGCGATCAAGAAAATATAATACGTTTCACCTTTATGATTACCTCTTTGTTTGAACTATAAAATGAAGTTAATTAATTCCATATAATGAAAACAAATATTATGTACAGGTTTTGAAAATTATTAAAATACACTTTTCAATCAATTAATATTATAAGTCTTATTTATCTCAACATCATATGCTTTGCAATCAATCTAAAGTCACCAAAAACTATACAACTATAAAACGATAAAAACTGTAAACAGATAATCGTTCAAAAACTGTAAAAAACTTACTTTACACTGTGGAATTAGATCTGCGTGTTGTTTATTTCGTGCTTTGCCAGCCACAAAACGTTTTATACACATATATGTATTTAATGAAATATGTTCACAGTAAATCCACTTCTACCTATACATGCATGCTCCCTTTTTACGTTTAATAATGTTTGCCTTTTGTATCGAAAAGAAAATAAATTCGTCCTTCATATATTCTTTACGTTTATATCTTAATAGCTTATTGCTTTACCGAATGCACCCCTTGTTTTAAAACTTTCCTATTATCTTACACTAGTAGCCAGATATTAATTGCGTTTGTTGTACTGATAGTTACATATTATGCCGTAGAAGCTGCGATCGATTTTCTAATAAAATTTGTCAATGCCGTCAGATGAGAGTGCCAAATATCTAAGTAGATAAGCAAACCATCAGACGAAACTATTATTGAATATCTTATTTTATATATTTACACGTATAAGTCAAATCTCTAATGGAATTTCACTTTGAATTCAGCATAAATTTCAGTATCAGAAAATTTCAAGATTAAATTTATTATCATTTTAATGTGCATCCAGAATTAAAGTCCTTGTAGGATGCCTACTAATTACTATAACAATATATGCAGACCTGAGTCTGAGTACAAAGGGAGCATCTTCCACCCCTTTACGTTAATTAACCAGGTTCGTCTAATTGAGCTCAAAGACATACCCAAATTTTCATCATAATCTAGAACATCAATACTAAATACCCCTTTCTACTTAAACAAGCAAATTTCACCTTAAAATTAAAATTCTGTTGTTAGTACAATTTCACTACTGTCCATTTTAAGTAAATCAATTATAAAGTTATTCAACACACACCAAAATATCAAAGTTCGAACAAAATAGTATAATTTACCTGAAGGTTACTTGCACTCGTAGCTTTAATGTACATCGTCCCTTTTGTTAATCACACCAATCTAACTGGGTTATATTTACGGCTTCTGATTCTCAACGCTTTTAAAATTTTCTCCACCGCCATTCATCTAAAGTTGTTTCAGGGCTTTTCCGGAACTCATCTGTGTATATCTGACCCTTGTTTTGTGGATCCAGACACGTTTATGAACCATTTAATTATTAACACCCCCGAAAAATAGCAAAGAAATTCATACTTCTTTCACAAATATACGCCAAAACTGCCTACTTTTGTGTATTCATTTGTCGTTGTAAATTTTACTACTTGGTACAGTGATACTAAACTTTATTACCTTGTATCTTCTTTTCTAAGTGCACTAAAGTACATTCATTGTAGCACGTAAAGAACAAACTGTTTTAAATCACCAAAATATACGAGCAAACTTTAAATTATTCTATCACACTCGGAAAACTAAAAAGCACTGTTTAACGCATTGAATCAAGTCGCAGATGTAAGAGAGCTTGTTCATATTTACCTGGGTATATATAGAGGTTAGCCTGTCTGTCGGTCTAGTCCCGAAAACGGACAATTCTAAAGAATTTCGCATGCTAGGTTCCCATTCCGCAGCCCAGCATGCAATTTTTACGAAATTTGCACTCGCCCCAGTTAAATCTCAGAAATTTCGACACGGCTTGCAACGTCTGGAAATAACTAATTGAATTTTATACAGAAATGTTATTTTTACCTCTCAATTTTGCCTTTTATTTTCAACCAATCGCAACCCCGTGACGTTGCTCCACTCACGCCTTTTACTATATGTGTCTCGGTCTTGCGTATATTATCTGTCTCTATCTAACCTGTTCTTTATTGGTGCAAATTGATATTCCTTATTATCGATTATTTTCAGTCCACATGGACTGTTATCTGGGTTAAATAACCCCGTATCTAGTCTTCCCGTTAATATAAGCGACGGTTTCTCCAACATTCTCTGTAACTATTAATTATCTGCAAAATTGACGCAGAATGAGCTTTTTTAAAAATACGCAGGTGTTCAAACATACTATTAATTCTCAGAGCTTTATTTCATGGTATTTTATTGGGTTTTACAAGTTTTATAGATATTATCTGTTACTAACGGTTCAATTAACTCCAATTAAAATAATACCCTTTAATTTTAGTGAATCCTAATTAAATATTCAATTATTATCAGTACATTTTGTTTAATACCGGTTACTTAAAATAGGGTTACTTAATATAAATTTTGCACGTAATTTCTCTTTGTTTCTTTACTAGGAATAATTAAATTACACGTAAAGTTTTCTAATACTGCTTCCTTTTATATAAAGCGTCTTATAAATAATTTAAATCTCTTATTTTTAATAAAACGAATGAATTTTTATTCTCCACGGTTTTTTTTAATAAAGCGTACCTTTTCCCAAAGCTTCTACACGGTGATTAAAATTATTGATGTGATTATTTAATTTTCTACCCTGGTCTAAATATGAGTAATATATATATATATATATATATATATATATATATATATATATATGTATGTATATAAACGACTTTAACAGTATCAAGGTTTGGGACAAAGAAAAATCTATATTTAAAATAAGCAACAATGTCAATTAAGAAACATAGCCAGATGCTGTAAAAGGACAAACTTCTAAACGTTGTATTACACACCTACGATTAACAACCAATTACAAGATTCGTGCTTGACCTAGAAAATTCTAGATGCTGACGTAATATGGAGGCTTACCTATATAACCTAATCGAAGTCAAGGACTCCATCAGTTGTTTAGCGCTGCTTTAAATGTTACGACACAGTATATCACGTAGTAAAAATACTACAGGTTAGTAGTGAAATTATTTATTGAAAAGAGTGACGGAGGATTGTTTTAAATGTACAGACGTACGGAATTACGTTAAAATGGCTTCAAAAATGGGGAATAAATGAATGATAATTAACCATTGTAAGATAAAAAATTTTTTAATTTTAAATAAAAGTATGTACGGGATTGGAATGGCAATTCTGATTGTATTTAATGGAGAAATTTTAACGATTTGGTTATTGGTGAATGACTACGTGCCAAACAAAGGCAACAGCGACCAGCATAATATTTACATGGTAAAATAAAAAGTACAGTGTTTTAAAATTTTAAAAAGGACATTTCTATTCATTAGTCAAGCTTCATGATAAAAATAGTTTTGTGTGCTAGTGTTTGAAACTAGAGTAGAAAGTGTGTACAAGTTTGATAATTCGATTGAGGGGTGGTAGCCTGCGATGAAGTTTTGCCACTATATATAAAATTTTAAACCTAACTGATCGGATACGTTTTAATCTAATTTTAACGGATGGACATTGGGCTATCTATCTTATCTTGGCACATTCTATACATAATAAGATTTAATTAAGGAGTGACTGATAAATGAAGATTAGATCTGAGTGTGTTCATCCTAATTATAAAAGGCACTTTGGACTCTAATATTAGCATATATGAGTGACTACCCAGAACTTATGTTTTTGTGGGACTTAAGATATAGTTTGTACAAACTGTTGTGGCAATATTGGACTTCAATGTTAGGTTATAAAATTTGTATGAAAGTACTTTTTTAAGGTAAAATATAAAATATTGTTTGTAAAGCAAAGCAGTTGAGGATGTAGTAATTGTTATTGGAAAGATTGATGTCTCAGTCTAATGGTTTTCTTTAAATTGAGCATCATCATTAGGTCTTCAGTCCTAGAACTGGTTAGACGCGTACCATCATTGTTCCCTATTCTGAACTAACCTACAGATTTCCTTGAAATATGCACAGTTTGCATCTATAACTGTCTGATCTAGGTCTACATCTACCTCTTTTTTCCTATCTCTGCTTGTAATATATCACATACTATTCCCCAAAAATGCCTTAGAACGTATTCCGCCCTACTATTTCTCTTTTTCCCCAGATATCCTTCTTCCCCTACTATTTCTGTAACTTACTTGTTATTATCTTTGTCTGTTCATGCTATCGTCCTCATACATCTGGAGCATTTCAAAAGACTGCTACCGTTTTTCTGTCCGCATTTCAGCCTGTCCGTATTTCATAGGCATACTGTGCTGTGCTCCACACATATGCTTTCAACAATTTTCTTCTTATTCTGTTTGTTGTCTTTTCTCATAGGCGATGTTCTTTCTTGTTAGATGCAGTTCGATCACTTTCTATTGTTTTACAGTTATATGCCCTATTTCTCCGACCTTCAATGGTTGTGAAGGGAGGTAAGCAGCCTGTGGCTGCCAAGTTCTCCCAACACTTAACCATTTGGCGATTTAATATATTTTCCAATTTATCTTTTCGCACAGTTAACATTAGTTGCAGCCATTAGGTTTTCCGTCTCAAAACTGTTTGGATACGTACCTGCACCTATTTATATTCTGAGCTAGCCTACATAGTTCCCTGAAATTCTCACACAGCATGTGTATTCAGGTTAATCTTCTTTGGGAATTAAACCACTCATAGTTTTTAAAATCAACTTTATTTACGTTTCGATCCATGACCTAGGATCGTTGTCAAAATTATAATAAAAACTTCAAGTTTGGCATTTATGACATAAATTGAAGGTGACTTTGATTTATTGATGTTTGAAATATTTGGTTTGAGTATACTAAGCATAAATTTTTAAAGTTTAACAGAATGATTGCCTTCAATTTGTGTTGCGACCTGGGATCGACTTTCTTTAGGTAGCCAATACGCTTAACGTGAAAGCAGCTGATTAATTTTTATTGGTGAATTTTATATAAATTCAATAACTTGGAATTGGAAAACATTTTTTAACATGTTTATATTTATACAATTGAGAGGATGGTTATTAAAGAAGTGTGCGATTGCATTATTGAAAGGCTTAAGTAGTCGTTTTTTTTTATATTTATTTTGAGGGGGTAAATTCATTATGATTTAAGTTACCTCTTTGGTAGATTTTAACATGGTTCTGAGGCGACTCTATGGCGGGTTTACACTTGTCAGATACCAATGTTGTTCTATGAAGATTGTATATGGATCTGAGGCGACCCTATGGCGGGTTTACACTTGTCAGATACCAATACTGTTCAACGGAGATTGTATATGGTTTTGAGGTAACCTTATTGTGGATTTATACTTGTCAGATACCAATGCTGTTTTACAAGGATTGTTAATATGCTTATTTTTATGTAATTAGTTATTTTATGTATAAATAGAAATCATGTATGTAGGCTGTATTTCATGTTAATATTGCAAGGAAAACCCAGGAAAAACTTGCAATGCTACCTAGATATTGTGGGTATTTGATATTCATTTGTTATTTCTTTTGTTATTTCTTTTAGTAATGGAATTCATTGTTTACTGAAAGTCACGGATTCGTTTGCAACGCAGTTATTTTTATGTAGGGTTATATAGGCAGCTTCTTTGATTTTGCGTTTTTGGTGGTTTTCTTCTTTTTCTTTTTTTCTTCTTTTCAGGGAGTATGTGTATTCAGCTCGTTCCCTTTATATTGTTTTCTAATTTTATACCCTATTTTACCGAGATTCAGTGAAGGAGGTTAAGCAACCTGTGGCTACCAAGATCCCCCAACACTTAGACATTTGCCGAAATAATGGTTTTCCAGTAAATCCTTTCACACACTTAACATTATTCGAGAATATTGCCCAACCAATTCTTGTAGTTACTTATAATAATCATCATGTTTATGCACAGTTATCTTTTCGTCATTAGTTTTTCCATCTTGGGATTGGTTGGATGCGTACCTCCATTGATTTCTATTCTGGGCTAGCCTACACATCTCCCTGAAACCTCTACAGCCTACATCTTTTACTATCTGTGTGCAGTAGTCTAATCTAGGTCTGCCTCTTCTTCTCTTTTTTCCTATCTCTGCTTCTAAAATATTCCGCACTATTTCCTCATGCCGTAGTATGTGGCCTATCATCCTATCTCTCCTATTTTTTACTATTTTCCACATATTTCTTTCTTCCCCTACCATTTTTAGTACCTCTTTGTTCTTAACTTTGTCTGTCCATGATATCTTCATCATACGCCTGTAACACCACATTTCAAAGGCTTCTACCTTTTTCTTGTCCGCTTCTCCTACTGTCCAGGCTTCACATCCGTACAGTGCTGTGCTCCACACATATGTTTTAAGCAATCTTTTCCTTGTTTCTATGTTTGTGGTCTTTGAGCACAATAGTTGCTTTTTCTTGTTAAATGCAGCACGACCTTGTGCTAATCTTTGTTTTATATCTTTTGTGCTTTTCCCATCTTGCGTTATTTGGCTTCCTAGGTAGCAGAAATCCCTAACCTCTTGTAAGCTCGTGTTAAATACTTGTATTCTTGTTTTTGATTTATTTTCCCCACCTTTGCAAACTAGAACTTTAGTTTTAGTTTTGTTAATTTTCATACAATATCTCTCTGTTAGAACCGTTTCCATTTCATTAAGAGCAGCTTCTAACTCTTCCTTGCTAGACGCTAATACCGCTATATCATCTGCAAATCTAAGCATATCAATTTTTTGTCCCTGCATAGTAATTCCAAATGTCTTTCTGCATTTGACAGTATTCATTGCCTCTTCTATGTACAAGTTAAAAAGCAATGGGGATAGGGCACATCCCTGTCTCACCCCTTTCCTAATGTTTACTTCTCTACGTTCCTGCTCTAATTCTATTACTGCTGTTTGCTCTTTGTATAAGCTATGTACTATTCGTCTATCCCTATAACTCATTCCAATCTTTTGAGTATTTCAAACATTTTTTCCAATTTACATTGTCGAATGCTTTTCCAGATCTACAAACCCTATATACATGCTTTCCCCTTTTTCTATTGTTTTCTCCATTATCACTCTCAGAGCTAAAATGCCTCCCGTGTTCCCCTGTTTCGCCTAAACCCAAATTGGTCTTCTCCTAGTATTTCTTCAGCTCGTTTTTCCATTCGTCTTTGCACAATTCTAGTTAATATTTTTGACACGTGTGCTGTCAAGCTTATTGTTCGAAAATTTTCACATCTATCTGCGCCTTTCTTTTTTGGTATAGTTACTATGATGCTACGTTTGAAATCTTTGGGTATCTCGCCTGTCTCATACATATAGCTTACAAGTTGGAAGAGACGTTCTGTTACTGCTTGTCCAGCGGCTTTTAGAGTTTCTGCTTGCACCTTATCTGTACCCGGCGCCTTACCATTTTTCAGACTCTTTAATGCTAATTCAAACTCGTCTCGAAGTATAGGATATCCCAAGTCATCATTTTCCATGTCTGATTCCTGTTCTAATGCAGTTAGTTCCTCTCCTGCATATAAATTCCCTATATATTCTTGCCATCTACTCACTTTCTCTACGTTTTCTATAATGACGCTTCCTTGTGCGTCCCTTATATTTTTGCTATACGGTTTTATATTCCTAAAATTCATTCTAATTAATTTGTATGCTTCGTCTGTTTTTCCTATTTCCATCTTAGTTTGTACTTCTTTGCACTTTTCATCAATCCATAGTTCTTTAGCTTTCCTGCATTTTCGAATAATTTCCCATTTTATGGCTTTGTATCTCTGTTTTCCTGTTTTGTCTGATTTATTTTTGTATTTTCGTTTTTCTTCTATTAAATTCACAATATTCTTTGTTATCCATGGTTTCTTATTTTCTTTTTGTGTATACCCCAAAATATCTCTGGCCGCCATGTCTAGGCTGGATTTAATGTTATTCCATTCTGTTTCTACTTCCTTAGTTTCAGATATTTTCCCGATATCATTCAGCAATTCATTTGACTTTTTTTCGAATTTTACTTGAATATCTTTATTTTTTAGTTTCTCTAAGTCCAAGTGCCTTTTTCCGTTCCTCTTTTTCAGATTTTTAAATTTAAGTGCGGCCTTCATAATTACGATGTTGTGGTCAGTATCTATATCTGCTTCTGGGTAGCTTCTACTGTCTTTTACTTGATTCCTAAACCGTTGTCAAACAAGATATTTGATATTTGTATATTGATATTTGATATCGTCCTATATCTCCCGGCATCTTCCACGTATATCGTCTTCTAGCATGATGTTGAAATAATGTGTTTGTGATGATAAAATTGTTCTTGTCGCAAAATTCTACCAGCCTATTTCCCCTGTCGTTTCTCGTGCCTAAACCAAATAAACCTACTACCGCTCCTTCCCTACCCTCATCTACCACAGCATTAAAATCCCCCGTAATTATTAAATTTTCATGTCCTTTTACGTATCTTAATATGTCTTCAATATCTTTGTAGATCCCTTCTACCTCTTCGTTACTGTAGCTAGAGGTGGGCATGTATACTTGTATTATTACTGTGTTTACCGGTTTAGATTCTAATCTAACCATGAGTACTCTTTCGTTCTTTTGTAAGTAATTTTCTTCACAGCATCCTATCTTTTTCCGCATAACTATCCCCACACCCAAATTTCCTTCCTCGGCTCCTGTATGAATTACCCTGAAGTCTCCACTCCAAAAATCCCCCGCCTCTGGCCACTGAACTTCGCTGATCCCTACTATGTCTAGTGATAACCTATTCATTTCGATTTTAGGTTCTCTAGCTTACCTACTTGTTTCATACTTCTAACATTCCACGCTCCGACTCGCAGAATGTTCCGACTCTTATTTTAACTTTCCGATCGCATCCTCCGAAGTAGTCCCTCCCGGAGATCCGAATGGGGACTATTTTAACTCCGGAATCTTTACCCCAGAGAATGCCATCATTTTATTATAATTTAGGTACGCTGTGTACTTGGGAGATAATGTGGTGGTTTCCCGTTGCCTTTCACATCGCGGTAGTGTGTCTTAGACTGCCATACCGACCCCTATGGTCTCTGCCAATCTAAGTACAGAAAGAGCCGCTGCCCTCTTTCGGGGACCTGTCTTAGTCTGGTTCCTCACTAACGATCCTACTACTTTGGTTGGACCTGTAGTTTGGCTCTTTAGCTCATTAGAACACGCAAGCCATTTCACCTGTTCTAGTAATTTAGAACTTCGGCAAGGTGCAGGTCCATTCGAAATGGCTTGTGTATAATTGGATTTTGTAGGAATTTTTCTGTGAAGTATTGTAACGAATACGATTACCTGCTTCATTAATGTACGCTTTTGTTCTAAATAACTATTTAACAACAATCCTTTATTATACAAAAAATACCAAATCCCTATTTTAACAATATAATATCTATTTGTTATTTAGAAGTCCACCTATGTCTATAGACTCGAAGTAGAATTTAGGTTTCTTTTTATTTGTGTATGTACTGGTGCAACAATTCGGTCTTCTGCGTGTGCTCTAGTAATAAGTTGCTTTGAGGCTAAAGTTCTCATTTAATGTACGAATGTGATCAGATAATCAAGCTTGTGGCGAGGTGGGCCAGCAGGTTTTCTGGAAAACATGCAGTCCCAGTGGCAGGTGGCATGGTGCCAACGAATACCATTATACCAATTTATAGTTTAATCGACTTATTGTTGCTGGAGAGTAAACATCATCTACGGTAGGTGAATAAATTTCAATTTTGCATTTAAATCATTTTCTCGATTCTTTTCAGCGCAAGTTTCATGTAGAAAGTTTTAAATGGATACGTAATATGTCAAGTATTTTTAATTATGGAATATAGCGGTCTAATTGCTATGGAGTATTGAAACGCAAGCTTTAATCTAATTGTTTTGAAACACTGAAGCACAAGTTTTTTTATTATGCAGTAGTGAAAGTTCAAATTGTCGAGTGTTGCTATGGAGCATCGAAGGATTTTCTGTAAATTTTGTTTTGTATAGAAGTCATGCTGTAATGTCAAACACGCGTAAACTTTGCGCACCTGTTGTTGTTGTAACTGCACACGAAGGTTAAGGAACGCTGATGTCTAGGGGATTATTTGTGGTGAGTGTTCTCCAATTCTAATTAAATTTTCGTTTTACGGAACCATTACTGGAAATGAAATAATAATTTTTTGTAAATTTTATATAGTGATTTAAATTGGTACACGTAATTTTTGTTCAGAATTTAATAGTTGGATATTGCATAAATTTTCATAAGAACGCAAAGAAATTTCTATAAGATAGCTTTATTTGAATTTAAAAAGGTTACACTAAAATGTGCTTGTAACTAAGCAGATGACACGTTCGTATTTGTTTGTCACATTATAAAATCTAGTTTTTTGACAACAAATTGAAATACAGATTAGTTCAAACCATAAGTTTTTGACCTTTGATTCAAGAATTAAATTAATTAACAAGTGTAAGTTCTGCGGTTCATGAAAAGTCAATACTATTTAGGATTAATTAGTATGTAACCAATAACAGGATCCTATTTCGGTATCAGACACAAGTTGTAGAATATTATCATAAACACTTTAATTTCTCCTAAAGAACTATAATAAATTAGCATACAAATAATAAGCGACTACTCTAGACATTATTAAAAGTAGATATCTAAAAGCTTCAATACGTGTAAAATTGTACAAATGATGTACTATATATATATATATATATATATATAAAGTAAGATGTATCTGTAAACAAACTCTTTATTGAAATAATAAGAGCCATTGTACAAATACAAATCGTGCTTGGTAGTTATATAGCCATTTAACGAAAACATTAGCTTTATTAATTCATGGGGAGAAAACATCCACTGACCAATTGGTTTCGGCATTGTTAGCCTCATCAGAGTGGACTGTTCCCAAGAACCCTATGAAGTAATCGAAGCTATTATAATGATACTAATTTCGAAACAATCACATGTACTATGGCAAAAGTAAATAAAACCGCCATCAGGTGATAAAACATCAACACTACTAAAGTGTGGAAGTACAGAATTGAACCGAAACTACATAATAAATTTTAGAAAATCGACTATAAAAGTACGTTGGGCCTTGTGAGTAACTATTGCGGAATGTTACAGCAAAATTTATTTGCTAACGTAACAAACCTTCTCGTGGTCGACACCCGGGTTCATGCCACATAGGCAATTCAAATAAACAAAGACAAGTTTTTATTTGCGAGTCTCGCAATAATGAAAATTAAAATTTATTATGTAGTTTCGGATTCAATTCTGTACTTCCATCACTTTAAGTAGTGTTGAGTGTTTTATCACCTGATGGCGGTTTTATTTATTTTTGCCATAGTACAGTGATTGTTTCGAAATTATATCATTATAATAGCTTGATTACTTCATAGGGTTCTTGGGAACAGTCCACTCTGATGAGGCTAAGCCGAAACCATTGGTCAGTGGATGTTTCTCCCTATGAATTAATAAAGCTAATGTTTTGTTAATGGCTATATAACTACCAGCCCGATTTGTATTTGTCAATGGCTCTTATTATTTCCATAAGAGTTTGTTTACAGATACATCTTACTTTATATTCAATTTTCTTATTGCGGACTGCAAATAACTTGTCTTTGTTATATATATATATATATATATATATATATATATATATATTTATTTGTAAATCAATAAAAAGTGCACTAAGTTGTTATAAAGCTTTCTTTCATTGAAGTCAACAATAATTTTTCTATAAAAGCAAGCAACCATATTTATATAATTTTTGTAGTGAAGAAGGATAGATTATTGGTATTGTGTTTGAAAATTTTTGAGGTATAATCTTAACTAGTTAATCTTTTTGGAAATTATTTTTTTGTGATAAAGTGACTAGGCTTTAATGTAGCCCTAGCTCTAAAATGCTATGAAGTGATTAAATTTTCAGATAGTACGAGATCGTCGTTCCAATTCCAGTTTGCAGAGTCACAAGTAAGTATTATAATTCTATGTTTTGCTCGTTAAGGAATTTTTTTTCGAAGATTTCCGTATCTTATCTTCGGATTGTTTTTCATTATAGCTATTATTAAGATACGGTGGTGTCCATTAAATATTCTTTTGTTATCGTATACCATCCTACGACCCTGGCTCATAGCTCTGCCCTAAGTTGAAGAAGCCTAGCTGGCTGGAAGATCTCTTTAGAGGGCCTTCTTATACTCAGAGCCATTTTCCATACTCTTTGCCCTGGGCTTAAATCTTAGACAGGAACCCCTCATAATTTATTGAGGCTTTGCCACCTATAAGGTAGAGTAAATACACTATAAAAAAAATAGTGTAACAGTATATTTCATTCGATTTCCAGAAAGACAGATGGAATGAAGGAAATTCGTCAAGGATTGAGAACAGAAGGTTTGGAGAAAGATCTCAAGAGAGTGTAATTGGAAGATCCGAAAGGAGTGTTCAGTCCACTCCAATTCCATAAAAGTGACGAACTTCTTTACATTTTCACTTCTTAATGCAGAAGCCATGTAATTCCAATTTGTTCATAGCATGCTTAAATGTATTATTTAACGCGTGCGCTTGGCATCTAGCTTTGATTATATTTGGATTTTTATTCTTTAGCAAGGTGAATACAGTTTCAGTTTTCGTAAGTTGGCGTTTGTATTATCTGCGTTAAATGCCTAAACACATTCGGTATCGAAATCAAATTTCAGAAGCGTGCTTAAAATAACACCACCTATAGCATCGGCCGTTTCAAATGGATAATCAAAAAAATCTTATAATTTAATTTGACAACCTTTTTCGCGAGAAAATAATTTTACACAAATGGAATACATTTTTCTGTTGCCTTTGTTAGAAGCATCCTTAGCTATACTAAAATAAATTTTTCGAGATTCATTAAGGTTAGGACATTTTAAAACTGTCACTACATTTTCTTCTGCTTTAGGGTCAAGTACCATTTTAAGTAAGCTTTCGTACTTTGTCCCGACACAAGATATTTTTTGGGCAATAGTTGTATTTGGAGGTATTTGCGGAAGAATGAATATGATGTATTATGTGTAACGTAGTATTCAGCAAGCATTATTATCGCGAAAATACTGTTTACAATCGCATTTGCAGTCACATTAACAAATGCTTATTCGCATGCGGTTAAAATGTTATTTACGAACACTTCGTAGATATACTACCGAACGTACATTCGCATACAATTTGAGTGATTATGCTCAGCAAAAAAAAGAAGCCAGTAACAAAAATGAATTTAAGCGTTAATTTCTTATAATGATTATGCAATATCGAAAAACATTGTTTAACCTGTTTGTGCAGAGCATCCCTTTTAGAAGACATTAGAATTGTAGTGGTTTTAGACGTTTTAGAGATACATAATCTATTTTTAAAGTATCTCATTGTGTCACTGCAGTATTGGTCTTTAATTTGCCAATGTTTTTATATGAAGGTATAAGCCATTCTGTACGGGGATATGCTAAATCTCCAAACTACGTCGTTTCCTAAAAGAACCAATAACTCCTTTATTATACAGTATGACCTTTTCAGTAATCGTGTCTCATAAATTAACAGTACTTTCCCACAAAGCATATCTATAAACCGTTGTTCATGGTCACGCTCAGCATGCAGCAGTATACTATAATTGTATTTTCGATTGCAGTAATTAAAGCTATTTTTGGATTTTTAGTATTGATGCAGTGACCATCTACAGCATCAACGACACTTTCTGGTCCTTTCATTTCTTTAAGCGATTCTCGAATGACAACTTTTCGTTCTTTGTTTAGTCACTTATTGGTTATACTAAATACTTGATTACCAATTTATATATGCAGAAAGGTTTCTTGATCATTCAAGTTCAATATAATCATAAGAACTGCTTTTAACATCTTTTTGTTCCACTCCATAAGTATGTTTCGCGCAAGATTTTAGAAGTTTCCACTTTTTCTGTAAATAGATCGGTAATGGACTTCCAGCTAATGCCAATAAAATCTTACCATTAGGGAAGGTCAGCTGATAATATTTTTAAACAAAAAAGATATATATTTATACTCTTTGTCATTATATTCTGAGGGAGTTTCTTTGACGTACATGTCGACTAAAGAATCAGAGTGCCGGTCTTCAGTTGAAGAGCTTATGTTAAAAATTCAATGATTCATAGTGACGTAGAAACCAACATGATTAAACAATCCAAAATAAATATAGTAATATATAACTTACTTCTAGAATAAAGTCAATTTTCATCATCTTAAGTAATATTTACCAAGTGTATGAGAATCCACAAGTACAACCACACAAAAACAAAGTGAACAGTTATATGGGTTAACTAAGCAAAATACTAAATTGTGAGTTTTATTAAGCGACTAGAAATGAATTTAAGGAAGATTAAATATTTCTCTTATCTAATCTACCTTAAGCTGTCGATAGAATGCGATTGATATCCACAAGTTTAGTGATTGCCAATTATTATTTCCACTTCCATGTTGGAGAAGTTCAGCGTAGGATTTTGTGATTGATTTACGTTATTTTATAAATTAGGGTAAAAAGTCAAATTTAAGTTTGTGACGGAGCTGAAAGAGCGTTTGGGTTTATCATCCTGACTTGTTATGATTATACCCACGGTGAAGAATTTCGACCATTTATAAAAGAAAGCGCACGTTTTGTACCTACTTTAATGAATGCAGTAGATAAACCGTAAACCTTACAACTTAGGTAAATGTTACACTTATTAACGGATTATGTATCTGCATGAGTAATGAACACTACCAGTTTTTATGTATATTATACACTAACACTGGCTCATCCACGAATATGCGAGAGTGCGAGAGCGGATTTCAAAATACCTTTGCGCAACAGCGATTTAAACAATACTGTTTTTTTGTTAAGAAATATTTAAATACTGTTGCGATCCACTATTAGGCAACCCGTCAAACATACAAACGCCCGGGGCACAGCGTATTCTTCAGCATTCGAGAATCCTTCTACAAAGTTCTAGATAATGAGTCATATCTTAATGCAGGGTATATATAAGGCCGCTTATGAATGTAAGAGTCAGTCTATTCTTGAATGTCTAATATAAATTATATCGTTGTAAAGTAAACGTAGTTGAGTTTTTAGAATATATACATAAATGATATGCTGTGTCTAATGTGCATGCAGCTTGCAGTATACATAAATAAATAGAAGTGTATAAACAAATAGTTGTGTTAGTGTGGTTATTGGACCTAGGGTAAAGAAGTTAGTTTAAGAAGATATTAGTGCTTGTAAATTCATTAGTGTAATAGTGCTTCATTGTTAAGTGGACTGAAAACATCTATAAATAAGGCATATACTGTTAATTAGACTTGTGAACAGTGAGTAATAAAGACCATTATTATTACTTGTTTTAAATTAAAGAAACGCGGTAGTAGTAGCGCGTTACAATACTATAGTAACTACAGAACCGAAAACGGTCCACTGTATATTTGCGTGATCGTTTTTTCGATAACTAAAAGAAGATATGATTTTATTTTAGCGGAGATTTTTGTATGCTATGTAAATTCTCCGGGATATTTTGGTTGAATATTATTTTTCCCGCAGGCAGATTTTCCTTTTTATAACTTGTTATTTGTTTTGAAGTTTTGTAAATAAATATATTCTTTTTAAAGGTTTTCCTTTTTTTCTATGTGATCCACCCGACTTTATGACATTTTTAGCTAGCACGGTATTAATTCTTTAAATTTTCGGTTTTTTTGTTGCGGTACTCGTACGGGCTAATATTACTTTACTTACGGTAGTTTACTTTTCTCTTGTCCGCACGAATTACCGTGGCATCAATGAAAATCATCTATTAACTCTACTAACCTTCTAAATTGACGCATGTTGGCATTCTGGCTAACCGATACGATTTATACATCTCGGTTGTTGTAGGACGTCGGTTGCAGATTGCCGATCTAGTACATATTCCGATATTCCTACAACAAAAATGGAAACGATATCGAGATAGATATGAAAATTAACGGTTTCACTGCATCATCGATAAATAATACACTATTCTGAAGGCGTAGTTAAAGGTAAGATAGGCACGTCAACTATAAAATGGCCCCGTCCTAATTGCTCGCGAAAACGACATATATCTATTCGAACCGTGAGAAATTATAACTAACATTTCTTTCCCACGATTAAAAACGTGGTTTACGAAAATGCTAAAGATAATTGCCACACGTACAGTAATTTACCTAAATTAATTATACAATGCCCTAAAATAATTTTTTAGTAAAAATAATTTGTACACAACGCAGCCGCTTGTGGGTTACTCCACGTAAAACAGAAGTTTGATGGCCTCCATATAAACAACCATCAACCTTTAATAAAGCTTACAAAAAGATGTCCACAGGAATCGTAGGCCTTACTTTAACATAAGTCGTATAATTTTTGAAGAAGGTACGTTTGTATAAATATATATATATATATATATATATATATATATATATTTTGTTACTTGGGCGTTTCTTCTGTTTGTTCTACGATCCCTATGACTTAACCTACCCTTAAATTAACCCTATAATTGCAGCATTAAATATATATATATATATATATATATATATATATTAGTATAACATTAATCGTATAGCCTGATTAATTTAACGAATTGTGGACCGAACCGATCGTTTAACAGTTTTAGTGAAATCTGAAAATTCAGTTCATAAGTATTTCTTATCTGTTGTTCTTCTTGTTTAGCATTTCATTGGAATGTGGGAAAGCTATGATTTAAGCTTTAATTGCACTAAAATGCTATACAAAAGACCTATATATATATATATATATATATATATATATATATATATATATATTGAAAAATAGAAAATACATTAAAACTTGTAAAAAGTGTTTGCACATTGCACTTACCATTGGAAATTCTAAGGTCCAAAAAGACCATTTTGTGAGTTCTAAAGGTCATTCATCCCATTTCCCGTGTGACCCCAACGTGCCAGTTTCACATGATCCTATGACGTTATTCTTCACCACATGGTTTCCAAAATGCCCTGCATTTACCCGTAGAAAAGCTATGTTAGTTCTAGCACAGTAGATCACTCCACATCCTTCGACATGTCTCCACATCCCTCCACCCACCTTCACATCTCTCCACATCCCTCCACATCTCTCGACTTGCCACCACATCCCTCCACATCCCTCCACATCCCTCCACATCCCTCCACATCACTCCACATTCCTCCACATCCTTCCAGATCCCCCACATCCTTCCAGATTCCTCCACCTACCTCCACATCACTCCACATTCCTCCACATGCCTCCACTCACCTCCATCCACCACCACTTCCCTCCACATCATTCCACATCACTCCACATAACTCCACATCACTCCACATACCACAAAAGGATGAAGTTGGTTCTAGACCCACCACAACCACCACAGAGTGAGAAAGTTCGTTCTAGACTCACCACCACCACAGAGGGAGAAAGTTGGTTCTAGACCCACCACCACCACCACCACCACAGGAGGCCGCCATGGCGATCCTGGACAGAGAAAGTCGGTTCTACCACCAACACCACCACACTTTGCAAAAAGTCGCGCACCACCACCATCATCACCACACCTTGCAAAAAAAATTCGCACATATAGTTTTCTTCAACTAAGCATTTTTAGCCCCCGGCATGGATTATTTAATTAAATTCTAATTTGCCTTATCTTACAGTATACCCTTCCACCATATTAGCAAATATTCGCCCATCTAGTAACAGTATTTAATAACATTATCATCTTAAATCTGCACAATAGTTTTTTTCAACTAATCATTTTATAGCCTACGGCATGTATCGTACTCTCGACACTCTGATCGGGACCGTCGAACCCCGGCATCCTTTCGCAGAACCTTGGCATCCTTCCAGAGGAACACAGGATTTGCAAATTCTTCCGCTAATTTATGACGATATTTACATAAATCTACTAAATTAATCCATTAAACTTAATGCAATCGTTTACAAATTAATTTCTTATTTGAAACAATTTCAAATATTTGCAAAAATTGCTACGTACATTGACGTAACATAAAAAAAAACCAAAAGAAAGAAAGAGAGAGAAAGAAGTAAGTCCGGGCTCAGGCGGCGAGTGGGCGGGGTTTTATACCTATAAGTAAAGGAGAGCCTGAAAAAAAACTAACAACAAAAATATATAAAAACACTCACTCATTCACACACAGAACAAAACATACAACAGAAAAGAAAGAACTTATAATTAAAACCAAAATATATATACAAAAACAGTACTCCCAAACACAACCCAAAGAAAAAATCAATTTCCCCAAGTTATAAATACATTATTACAACCCCTTAAATATTCAACTAACAAAAATTACCCAAAAAACAAAATGGCGAGCTGTAGTTTTTAGGCAACTACCCCTTGACAGTACCTAGAGAAAAAAAGAGAAACAAACGCAACCCTAAAAACCACAGCTCTAAAATATCGTACGTATAAACTTAAACTAAATTTACAAACATATAGTAGATTTTTAGAAATTTAGAAACAAATGATAAGATAGTACTCAAAGAGCAGTAAATGCCAAAATAGTTCAATAATTTTATTCTATGATAATTAAATTTAGAAATACCATCTTAGAATGGTAAAACCACAGGCGTTCTTGTTTCGCGGCAAGAAGCGGATACAAAGAAAAAAACAAGAAGGACTCACCCTCGAGTTCCTGACATGGGGGGGGGGGAGGCTTCGCTGGTCTGCCTCAGCGAACAGGCCAGCTTACGGCCAAGCGGAGCGCATTGGACTTCGCAGTCCCCCAAAAGAAACGCAGCTCCAGGGATCAACGTGTCACCCGCAGGAAGCTAGAATAGTTACAAACAATAAATTAATTTAATGAAGCCGCAAAAAGCATTGTTTTATATAAACCCCATATACTCACCACGCTAAATAATGCGTGCCGGAAATTCGCATCAAGAAAACGAACGAAGCAAAACAACTTGTTTTCTTATGGCTATTCGAACAGCAAATGAATATTACATGTGTTAGGCACCAAAGCAAGGAAATAAACCATGAAAACCTTAGTTTTATTAAAATAAATTCGCCGAATTTTTTAACAAGGACACTAGCATTTAACCATTAAAATACTTGGAAAATCGTCTAGCTAATTAAGGCGTAAATTTCACGGGACGAACTTCTGAGAAAGGATATTTATTTTTAATTACCATACAAATTTTAATATACGAAAGGGTTATTTTTAATTAACGGAATTAATTTTTGTGTTGAACGCCAAATGAATTTAAGATAAAAATTATTATACCTAACTAATTAATAATTTATGAAAATGAACGTAACAAAATCTTGTAGTTGCATTGATTAAGTACTGTATTTGCATAGATTATTCCTTTAAACTAATCTATATATACTGCTAACGCAATAGTTTGCAAATTAAATTCGCCACCGCCACATCCGAAAATAGCGCCACGCCACCGCCTTCAATTACGTTACTAACCTATGATGTCACATCCGCCATGTTTATTACATCGCGGTGGTTATTTTAAATCCAACTGTCACTTTGACACATTTTGCACATTTGGCTTCTTAAACACGTCACGACACGCATTTTTAACCTAACTTTCATTTTGACACTTTTTTGTCACATCCACCATCTTGCTTACGTCAATATTTGTTTTCGACATACTTTAGACTTTATAGAAAAAGGTTTAACTGCTGCAGGACTAGAAACTGGCTCTCCCAAATGCAAAACAAGCACTAGATCCACTAAACCAAATTATTATCAAAACAATATAATTTATATACAACTTTATTAAAACAATACATATATATTTAATACAGACATTTAATCTATTAACAAAATTCATTTCGAATAAATACAACATTCTGTCAAGCGCATGTTAAATTGTTATCTTCGTGTAGTAGGCAATGAATTGAATGAGCGTTCTTCATTCGCAACTGCTTTAAGCCTGCAACTCCAAAGAATTCCACATTTATAACATTATTGCACGTCATAGACTTGGATATGATACGTTGCTTTTTCAGTCCTTTCACATAAATTGTAACATGAGGCGGTATAATAGTTTGCAGGTATAACGTGAGTACGTTTGGTGATAACAGATTTGTTGATAGATTTTCCCAGCTTAGCCCGTGCAAGTGCTTTTGAAGCCATGCGTAATGTTTCTTGAAAACTTCACTTAAATAGCTATAGTCTAAACAATAAGCGTGTGTCTGTCCAACATTTTTAACAATGGTACACCTGTAGAGCGATAATATCGATTCGCAGCAACAAACAATAGTTCTACAGTGTCATGTTTCTTATCACGTAATTACACCAAACGCTGATACGGAATATGCCCTTGATATACACAAAAGAAAACAAGTTGTATACCTGTAGGTGTCTGGATACTTAGCTTGTAAGCCGTCGGGGTGAGTCAGCACATCAACGCCAAGGTGGTCTGGATCCATTCACCCTGCCATCGTAACTGCAGTAGCGATTCACCAACAAAAGCAACTAGTCCAGGTCAACGAACAGTCCGGCCCACACAAAGAAAGAACCCATTTGGCCTCCAGCTAAAAGCTAAATAGAGAATCTCATTCGAATGGGTAAACGCGGGAAAACTCACCAATACACGCAAGATACCTCCTACTTGTCGAAGAAAAAAACGTGCATTGCTTTTGAAGTACAGTGACGAATAATGTAGAAAATATTTCAACGCACAAGCTGCAGAATCAAATTCAAAATGGGTTCAAATAACACGAATTTGAACTGCAGTCCTCGCGTTATCGAAGCCGATTAGTAAACTGGAAAACACGCTATCAAATAATAGTAGGATCTATTATTTCGACAAAGAAAGCAATTATACGTTATCGGAATGCCTAACAAATCAACGGATATCCATAACAAGGCACCGACTATTTAGTTAGAGCATAAACTTTCAAAGCAAATAGATTTGAGTTAAAATTATGTTAAGCGAACTTATACTGAACAGGTACACTATATAGGGTATTGTTGGAAAATTTAAGGGAATTTATGTAAATGAAATAACCAAATACCGGATACGGTTTTACTGCCGGAAATGAACGTAACAGCTTACTTACATAAATGTATTTTCACAATTATGACATTGTATGTTGTTGCGCCACTTTCGCTCTACATTTTATTTTAACATTTAAATCTAGGGGATTTTTAAATCTAGTGTGAGAAACCTTTTCTCCCATCCTTAATTCAAGTTTCTACGTGTAAAGTTTCACGATTATAGTTCCTAAGAATTCCAGGACGTTAACCTACACATTATGGGATATAAAGCGCATACGATGCGTACCAAGGCTAGAGGAATGTAGATGTGATTAGCGAGTTGACCACAAGAAGCATAGATTGGTGGGGTTACTACAACTCGTAAGAGCGAAATATCCTAAAGCGGATGACTACTGTCGGCGATCGAACAGAACGGTCGTGTATGTCGTTAGTTCGGCGAAATGATCCCTCTCGTGTCCTTGTAACTTTTCCTATTACCTAAAAGAAACTGTCTTGTGTTCCACTACAGAGTAGCCATTTTCACTGCGTTATGGACATTTTGTGCACACAAAAAAACACCCGCCCAGAACCGGATTAAGAAATTGTTGCAAGGTTTATTTGGAGAATTTGTGACTCTTTATGAGAGAGTAGATATCAGTATATCCTATTAGATAAACAATGAAATGGTCAATCTTTGGTCTTTATTTGTGCGTACCGATCCTATTCAAATGGTTTAAAAATATAAGAGATAAAAAAAATTATTTACGCAATTATAAAGTAATTAAACGATACAACTTCCAAGTGATTGATTTACTTGGCAGTATTATAGCTATAGAAGTAATAAAGGTAACGATAGTCTCAAATTCAAAACGCCTCATTTGGCTTCACAATAATTTTGTTTTAATAATTAATTATAGGGGATTTTTTCTTGTGTAGTTAAATAGGTTATGATGCATTATATAAATCCGGTTTTGAGTTCTAAGAACAGCTCGCGATTTTTAGAAATATTTTTTATGTATCTCGCGGAAATCCAATGCTGAATAATATATTTCCGACGCTTCAAGAAACATCCGTCCTTGTCTTTGACCAATCAGTGCACATAACAAGGAAAGGTAGTGAGTGACCTGAGCAAGTGAACAAGTCAACCGTCATTGACATTTTACAAGTAACTATTGCATGACCGGTTTAGTAGTGCCTTAGTGTGAATAGTTTACACGTTAAATTTCTATACCATTCCTGATCTATCGCATCTTTGTAATGTTTCTTCTATATTGTAGGTACTGGATTCCACTATAACAATTTGCATATCAAACACGATTCAGATTTGCTACCTGTTTATGTAGACTAACAATACGTAGTAAAATTTGAGCATGATTAATGCTGTAGCAATATCATTGGCCTTGCTATAATTTAATTGTTTAGGATTCAAGATCAGCTTATGTGTAGTCTAGTAATTTCAACTGATTAATTTGTACGGCTAAATAAAAATGTTAGTAAAATATCTTGAAACCGATTACGCCCTCTGAATGGTAGGCGATATATCATAGTACCGTTTACTTGTCTAATTAACAAGTAACAATCTTGTAGAATTTCGAATTAAGTTGGACTCATACATCACGCAGTATTGGAAAATTTTCTGCTGCTAAAAAGCGAAGCCTTTCATCTCTTCAACCAGATATCGAAATCAAAAAATGAAACCAAATACGGTGTCACCAACAGATGTACGATTGGACTCTCAAAGTCACTTTCCAATTTAGAATAGTATTTGATTAATATGCAAACTTCCCCTTTGTAAGGTTTAAACTTTTACTGTATGTGAGAAGTGCAGTGCTGCGTTATGGTTTAGCAAAGACAAAAACTGTTTCTGCTTTATTTCATACAAAATGAAATGGTAAAAATATTTTTAAAATGCTTTTTTACGAGTACTTGCGCATACATGAATAGTCCACGTTAGTTGAAAATAAGTTGTCAGCACACTAAATAGAATTTTCTAAATTATGAATCTAGTGTTAAAAAATTGAATTTTTTTATAAAGATGTATATATTTTTTTAAAATATAAAATTGTGTGCATTGTAGGGTTATTTATTAAACACTACATCACAAATTAAAACATTACTGAAGTCGGTATAACTTAAAAGTTATAATTGGTCACTAAAGTTAAAATATTTATAAATCAGATCATTCGAACAAACAACAAACAACAATTACTACTTGAAAAAGACATCTAATTATGTATTTCCTGAAACTATTTGAGTCGAACACCTATTGCTCCAATAAGCCAAACAGCAAGAATGCGTGTAAATTTTCCCATCTTACCTATTCTATATTATAGTCGTTTTCGATTAATTACTAGCATAAAATTACTATACGTAAGAACAAGGTAAATTAATATCCATATTACGAAAGTAATGTATTCAAAATTACTGCGAATTAAATAAGTGCAAAATTAATTTTTTCTATTTAGTCATTTCAACGCGCTCATGTATAGAGCACGATCGGTAACTAAATTTAAAGGAAACGTGTTTTGTAAAATATAATGCATTGTTAACAGAAGAAGAATTGGTATTTAAACAGACTGGAATAAGCCCCGACAAATTTCGTCGGCTATTTCTGCACAAATGTAACAATCTCTATAACAGTTTCAACCACTAAAACTACTTAATTGAAAATGACCGATCACTTCGTCATACGTTGTTGGAAATCGGTAGCATTCATAAATCCCGTCGAAATTCGAAGGCATGACATTGTAATGATCGGTAGAAATATTACCCATAGAGATTGTAAACAGTGTTGCCAGCTGCATACTCAAAAATGTGATTGTGGTCGTCATTATGTATTTTACATAAGTATTTCGGTAACAACTGACCTATGCAATTCTACATAACCATCGCATTCTCTATCTAAAGACATTAAATTGTCATATTCCACGGCGTTAATAACCGGTTAGTATCCTATAAGACAAATCACCAATAATAGACGCTACAAATAAATTCACACTTGTTTTTTGTTTTTTCAACTACTTGCAAGCGGGTGTCACGAAGGTTTTCGTCGCTGTTAAATATAGAATAAGCAATTGCTCTGAACAAACAATTACGATCACCTAAAACTGGAAAAACGTGACGCCTCATTGTAGTCAAATTTATTAAAACTAACGTAATTAGTATACAATCCTGGATGTAGTAACCTCAAACGAAACAATACCGTTATAAAAGCGCTATATAGGAATCTATAAAACAGCCAAAAGAAGCAATGCACACCTGATAGAAATCGATGCTATAAGTATCATACACACAACGTGTTTTGTGTTCATACGCGCACATCCCACATTCGACCTTCTTGTTAACAGTATACTTCATCATACTTAGCTTTAAATCGGTAGTATTAATGCTGCGTTTAATGTGAACGATTACGTTCAATATAATGATAACTTTAAACGTTGTTTTCACCATTATATTTCGCTTTTTGTAAAAAAAAAAAAAATACCTATTGCGGGCACATCTACAAATAAGAAACTTTAATTTGGAACTTGATGGAAAATCCGTTTAGTACATTCCTCAAACTAAGCGTTGCAAGAGACGGCTTAGTCTTTTAAATATACACAGGATTGCCCTTATGAACTTTTAGCCAAGTCAACATAAAGGTTGAAGGTTATTGAAATATGATACATCCATAGACAAACAATTAATGCGATTATGGTGCACCACCAATATTTGATCTTGCAAGACTTCTATTATCTCGCCCCCAAACTATTGAATTTTGTAATTTTTGAAACAAAGAAGTAATTTATAGATACATAACAGACTCAAATATTAAGGAATATCTTTTGGTATGCAATTTATGCAATTATTCAGCATCCTGTTTGGTTGCATGAAATTCATATGGCATCACATACTACCGAACATCTATTTGCATGCAAGTTGTGTGATTATTTTACGTCGAAAAAAAGGTATTTGACAAAACATATACGAACGCATACTAATATACGTCCATTTGCATGTAATTTGTGCGATTATTCTGCATCACTAAAAAAAACATTAAAAAATCATTTACAAACGCATAGTAATGAGCGTACATTTCTTTGCAATTTGTGTGATTATTTTACATCACGAGAAAGAAATTTAAGAGAACATATTCGAATGCATTTTAACAAATGGCGTTTTATATGTAATTTGTGTAATTATTCTGCATCACAAAGTGGTCATTTAATAGCACATATACGAACGCATACAAACGAACGTCCATTTACATGCCATTTATGTAATTATTCTGCATCACAAAAAAGTGTTTTAAAAGGACATATGGTAACACATACTAAGGAACGTGCATTTCCATGCAACTTGTGTAATTATTCGGCATTGCAGAAGCGTGATTTAAGAAGACATATACGATTACATACTAATGGACGGTCATTTCCATGCAACTTGTGTGATTACTCTGCATCAACAAAATATTGTTTAAAAAGACATATGCAAACTCATATTAACAAACGTACATTTGCATGTAATTTGTGCAATTATTTTGCATTACGAAAAAATGAATTAAAAGCACATGTAGGAATGCATACTAATAAACGTCAATTTCCATGAAACTTGTGTAATTATTCTGCATCACGAAAATGTATTGTAAAAAGACATATTCGCACACATACTAATGAACGTGCATTTGTATGTAATTTTTGCGATTATTCTGCATCACAAAAATTATTTTAAAAAAACATTTACGAACGCATCACGAGAAAGCAATTTAAAAAGACATACGAATGCATACTAACAAATGTCGATTTGCATACAATTTGTGTAATTATTCTGCATCACAAAACGGTCATTCAAAAGCACATATACGAACGCATACAAACGAACGTCTATTTACATGCACTTTCTGTAATTATTCTGCATCACAAAAAAGGACATTTACTAACGAACGTCCAATTTCATGCAGCTTATGTAATTACTCGGCAATGTAACAGCGTGACTTAAAAAACATATACCAAGACATACTAACGGACAAACATTTCCATGCAATTTGTTTGATTACTCTGCGTCACAAAAAAGTAATTTAAAAAGACAAACGAATTCATACTAACGAACGTATATTTGCATGTAATTTGTGTAATTATTTTACATTACGAAAAAATGATTTAAAAACACATATAGGAATGCATACTGACAAACGCGTAATTATTCTGCATCACGCAGAAGTGTTTTAAAAAGACATATTCGATCGCTTACTAACTAAGTCCATTTGCATGTGATTTGTGCAATTATTCTGCCTCAGAAAAAAGGTGATTTAAAAAGTCATGTACAAACAGATACTAAGGAACGTAAATTTACATTTATTTATGCGATTACTTTATATCACGAAAAAGTGATTTAAGTATACGTGTACTAATGTATACTAACAATCGCCAATTTCCGTGCGATTGTGTAATTATTTTGTATCACTAAAAAGTCATTTAAAAACATCCATTCGAACGCATACTGACGAATGTCCATTTCCATGCAATTTGTGGCAGTATCCTGTATCACCAAAAGTAATTTAAAAAATATATATTTGATCATATACTAACGAACATCCGTTAGCATGCAATTTCTGCGATTATTCTGCGTCAAGAAAAGGTAATTTAATAACACGTACGATGCATATTAGCGAACGCCAATTTTAATGCAATTTGTGTAATTATTTTGCATCGCAAAAGTGATTTAAAAAAGCATATACCTGCAAATACTCACTAACGTACACTTGCATGTAATTTTTGTAAATATACTGCAGCACTAAGAAGTATGTTACTGTATCACGTGCAGACAAGGAAAGAAGTAGTAATGTAAGTAAGAAAATCACCCACACCGAATACCGCTACACAACCGAAGGGTAGAATAGAAATCCAAACGAATTGGATTTCGTGCTAGCTCAAAACGCCATAGAGGTGGTGGGTCACACAGAAAGAAAAATTGAAAATCTCAGTAAGTAGATTTATTTATAAACCGTTAGTTAATAAACATAATATCAAAAGGAATATTTACAGAGACCAAAATCGAACATTTTCGCAATCGTTCTGTTACAACTTGATGTAAACAAAAGCGTCAACTCCCTATAACACAACATTGAAATATATATTTTATATATATATATATATATATATATATATATATATATATATTAGGATAAAATTTTAAAAATTTTAAAATCTAAATTACATTTACAAATATACATACATAATGTTTCCAGTCCTAAATAAATACAAGAAGAAAACAAGACAGTATGGACAGTATTAGAAGGCTGTTTTAGCTGCTGCTTGAGGTGAACTTCCTAAAAGTAATAACGTAACCGTAAATTCAAGTAACCTAACCCTAAACTAAAATGAACCAAGTATTAAACTTAATCGAGCTTAGAATTTAGTAAACCAGTTGTTGACGATAGTTACTATTATTAACTTAAAATAAGTAAAAATTACACTAACGCGAGCTTCAGTTTATGTTAATTGTGACTCAAAAAACAATCACATAATCACTTGTGCATTATGTGAAAGTAAATTTTTAGCACGCAGTCTGTTATTCATTGTGCCATAACCACGAATAAGAAAACTAAAGCGCTTACGTGGTTATCAATCAACAAAAGAAGTAGCTAGATTTTATATAAGCATCAAGAAAAAAACAGGGAATGTACCTTAAGAAGAGTGCTGCCTACTTTTGGTACCATCGTAACAGATCTGGAAATGTGTACTTACGTTTGACGACGGGCTGGATACCCTATGAAACAATTTAACTTAATTAAGTTTAACTTTAACACTGAAGTAAAGTATTGTCTCTTAAAAGAGAGCATCTTAATTAGTACCGCGACTTACAGAGCTACTTCACGGGAAAGGATTGTTACGGTAATCCGCGCAAACATTAAAGAAAACGATAAAAGTCCGTAAAGAAGTCGTTTACGCCGACTATTGCAACAAAACAGGGACAGAATGGTAGATTTTGGACTAGCTGAGAAACGTCGTGGATTAGTGTGGGTGAAATAGAAAGAACACCTTAGGAACCTCAGTAAAACTATATTGTCAACATACAATCTCGAAAGACTATTTACAAAACAACAAATAATCTAATATTTTGCGTAATCGTTTGTTACAGCGTGATGTTAAACAATGCGTCATAACATAAAAATACAAAATTGGTAAGCAAATATAACAACTTAGCATCTAGATACTTACTTAATGGTTCATCTTAAATATGTACAAAAGAAAATAAAACAAACTTTACAGTAATTCAAGGAAAACAAATATTCATAATTCATAATTTATGCATTCTACATTTGGGAAGTGCACCTCCTCAAAAAATACTGTAACTTTAAACTTATACACTCTAACTTAAATTAATCAAGTATTAACTACTTTTAAATTGATGCGCAAGTCGTTTACGTTAATATCTATGCCAAAAAGACAAAAGCACTAGTAAAACAAACTCTAAAATTAACTTTGATTAACTAATTTTTAGTTTGAAGGATGATTACATAGTCGTTCGTACATTGTGATTGTAAGTTTTGTAACGTGACGTTGGTAATTTACTGGATAATCACCAGTGATAACATTATGAACAGCAAATGAAATGTTTATTATTCACAGTAGCATTAAACAATAACGAAAACAGAAAACTGTACCTTGAGCTATCGGTTTCGTATCATCTTATGGATGGGATAATGCGGCTGCATTTTTCTGTTGGCTGGATGCTGGGAACCTCCAATTTAACTTATACTAGCACAGAAAGCATTTTTAGTAGCGCGACTTTACAACATGTCTCATCGGTAAGAAGATGTATTCAATCTGTCCCTTTCAATGAACGGTCTCTATTTTATAAGCACAGAACCGTGTATGGGGGAGATATTTGGCTTTCAAAGTTATCGCCAAAGAATCAAGTGTGCAGAAGTCCCAGACAGCAGCTGCAAAAATCTACAGCTTGACAACAAGGAGAAACGCAATTAACAAAAGATTTTTAAACAAAGTAAGGCAATCTTATTACTTTGAAACATCGTAACAGCTGCAGGATACCAGATAACCAGCCCATTATAAGTGTTTATTTACTAGGCAGATAGTTAAGTGGCCTTATCTTTTAGAAGAAAGCTGTGTATTTATGTGTAACTTTAATTAAAATGTAGTCACTGCGTGGTAGAAAATATTGCACCTACTTTGTAACGTAAAGTTTTCTAAGCAGCTGTTTGATTTTATAAGGCAAACTTTTATATACAGTAATTACTTGAGACATTTTATAAATTAACACTAATTTCAAATGGTAGAAAATCGAGTTTGTTGAGAAATTTTGGGGTGTTTTGAATAAAAGTGTGATGAATAAACATTTATGCAGAAAAATTACTTGCATGGTTTTGAACGTAACAGGGCGCTGTATATAATCGAATCGAATCGATTTCAAACCTCAGTCTAGAAGTAATGCATTTTTTAAATATTTTCCAACGATAAAGTGTAAAGTATTCTAAGAAAAACACTTGCAAGTTATAATTGCAAAGTATTTTCAGAACACCGCTTGCAGACAAGAGCCAATTAATGTTAACAAAATGCCCCAATGTACTATAATGACTTCCATAAATTTGTCTGCTTGGGAAAACAACGTATGTTCAAATGGTTAGGTAAGTTTGCAACCCGCAATTCGGCAGTATGGAGTGAAGTGTATGATAAGCTACCTAATTGATATAGAAAACGGTAGAGATTTATTTTATTGAACTACAATAGCGAGAATTAATAAGGGAACAGTTTTAATGCTCGTAATTTGCGCGACAACAGAATATCGCTTTTATTATTTTCGTATTAAGAGTATAGATAACAAATCCATTAAATGCTTTTATTTACGATGTAGGTGGTTAAAACGTTTCCAAAGAATTTTTACTGCGTAAATTTTTAACCAAAGCAATGCAAACAGAATAGACTCCAAGTATTTTACGTTGTATTAAACACTTAAGGGAATTTTGGAAGACGTTGACATAAGTACTCATTTCAATTGGAAGGTAATCGAACTTGTTAATTGAAAGTTTGTATGATTTGAAATAACATAAAACGTGTAAAGTGTTTAAGTTAGACTTTTTATGAGGCGCTTCTTAATAAATGTAAAACAAGGTAGTGGGAAATTAATATTTATCTGTAGCATGCTGAAATCAATCGATTTCGGAAATTTAAAGTAACAAGTAAGTTACTAACCCACGTGCGGTTGCATACTAACGAACGTCCATTTACGTGCAGTTTGTACGGCACCACAGAGGTAATTTACAAGGATATATGTAGTTACATAAAGAGGGAGGACCATTCGCATGCGATTTGTGCAATTATACTTCATTACAAAAAAGTCACTGACAAATGCATATGCAGTCGCATAGTAAAGAATGTCCATTTCCATGCTATTTGTCTGATTATTCAACTGCACAAAAAGTGATTTAAAAAGACATACAAATACATACTAACAGACGTCTTTTCGCGTGCATTTAATGTGATTATGCTGTCTCAGGATAACGTCACTTACAAAGACGAACACATTCACACTCCCCGGGAAACACAATTGTTTTCATTATGTGATTATTTCGCATCTAAAGGCACACGTGTGGTCTCGCAATAACAAGCGCTTATTTACATGGATTTTTTTGTGATTATTCGGAAACAAGAGATAGTCCTGTACAAGTACATTTGGAGGCATTTTACTGTAAGTAGAAATCATCGTCATTTGACAGATTGCTCAGAAATGAAATAGCAGCGGTGTAGTTGACTTATTATCGTGCGATGGTTAGAAGGCTATGTTTTAAAAATGTTCTCGCATACAAAGGTGCGACTTGTATTAGTTCGAAAGCATAGCAGAGTAATTAGAATTTAGTTGCATGATATAGAGTTATTGGATGCTGATGATTATAATGTTGTTATGGTTGATTACAAAACTCTACGCCACTAATGCTTGGAAAATGCTACACTTAAATATATACAATTATTGTGCGCCTAATGACAGCAGTCTTTCTTAAAGTGAAATATCTCTACTCTTGGGCATTTGCCTACAATTTGTATAATAATGTTGCAATATATATGGTATTCTATTTCGATTTAAATTAGCTTATATGTATTCTAGCTATTTTATCAATTTCAAATTTTATTCACTTCTTATTTTTTTATTAGATTTAAATCATTATATTCATTTATGTGTATGTGATCTTATTTTTATGTATGTCACCTTGCTTGCTTAAAATATAGTAAAATTGAGATGGTTTTAATAATCCAATGTTGTAAAAACTGCGAAATGGTTTTAAATTAATTTATTCAGTAAAAAAAATAACATCGTTGTTCAAAATAAGTATAAATATCAGAATGTATTGTTACAGTTCTGTAACCCACGGTACAAAGTGTTAGTTGAGTTATCGGAACATCAGGCATTTCTATTTCAAACACACTGTAATGTAGTCCTTCCAATATTATTTGATCGTCTTCTAACTTCTTAATCAATCTAGTTAAATTAAATTCAACTACACCCACTATTCATTTATTCACACGAATTTACACAAGAAAGCTTAGCGCCTTAGATTCTTATTCTCTTCTGATGTTCTACATTTCAACTGAGTGTATTCTTGTATTATCATTGTTTGATAAAATAAATATCATGTAAGCCACTTCCACTCATTGTATAACAATAGATATGAAATGTATTGGCATTGTGCTTTTATTAATGTTGTAATATATTGTTTTTACATGTGTTTATGTATTTCTACCAAACCCTCACTCAATTTTAACTATTGTTTGTTTCACTTCCCTCCGTGAAAAACAATCCTCGTTCTCTGTCTTTCAAATGCATGCTACAATAGTCCTTGAAATACACCACCACTCTCACCTAATATACACCCTATATCCATCCTATTCCTATCAATACATGTTCTAATAATCTTTCCTTGTTCCTTCATAACAGCTTGTTTGTAGTCTCCCTACTTATGCTACCTTTATATTTAAATCGAAAACATACTGCTACTCACTCATACTTGTAAGTTTTGCTCCGTTCTTGTTTTATAGTCAACCCACTTTTTTCATCCGTTAATTTCATCTTCCTCTATTGCTATGCTACAATCAACCCGTCTTTGTTATATATTGATCTGGCGGCTCCGTGGCGTAGTTGGTATGCGTGTGACTAATACGCCCAAGGTCCCGGCTTCGAATCCCGACACGGTCCGCTTGAAAAATATTTGGTGAACATTTTTCACCAAAATACCCCCTCGTTCGGATGAGAGGTAAAATGGAGGTCCCGTGTGTGTGAGTGTTGTCACGCACGTTAAAGATCCCTACCTTGCTTGGAACAGCAAGGGTTCGGCAAAATTCAAAATTTTTAGTTAAAAAACTTGCTTCTTGTCCATTGTAGTACCTTCGGGTGGAGCATTGGAAAATCACATGTAGGGTTGTATATTGATCCTACCAATTTCAAACGATCACCCTCCTTTGTGGAAAAAATATTTTTTTGAGCTTGTTTATGCTGTCACCCTATAAGCCTTGAAATAAATGACTACTTGGAACGCTTTAAATATGTTCGTGCTTCTCCAAACTATAAATTGTTGAAGCTTGTTTATCGTAGAATTTGCTATAATCAATACCTAGAAATTCTCTCCCTTTTTCAAGTCTTAACCTTGAAATATTATACCATGGCTACCTATACATTAGGAAATATACACAAGCTTAAATAATGCAATTAATGTTTCAATTTTCTTAAAATTACGCTAACCTAAATTGAAAGCTCTTTAACTAAATGTTCATCAAACCTGATATAATTTACACTATACATTAAGGATGTTTTCCTTTTTGTTAAATATGCAAGATTAATTAGTTCTACTACCTAATCTATAAATATTTTGAAAATTCCTTGCGAATATTGGCAAAGTAAAATGAAGTAAAAACCTTACTCTAACTTTGTTAATTCTTACCCTAGAATGTTAAAAAAGATGTTTTAAATGTTCCCCAAGTTGTATCTACACGTGGCGGTTCATCCTACATTGTCAAATGAGATAATCAATCCTAACCTAGAAATAACACTGAAATATATATATATATATATATATATATATATATTGTCGTCGTATGTGTGTTAAGCCTTAGTACATCGCCAGTGTCAACACTGATTTTCAAAAAAAATAAAAATTTTATAAAAAAATTCTACAATAAAACTGTGTGCGCAGTCATGTGCCAACTTTTTGAGATCAATTCGATGGTGAAATCACAAATGAGCGATCTTCTTTTGTTTTCGAGTTATAGCCAAAAATTGATATTTTTAACAATTCTATTAATTCGTATAACTCGTTTGGTTGCAAAAATATCCAAAAATACTGTAATAGTTTTTTATACGGGTTTTTACGTAGAATACAGTGGCGTACGCAAATATTTAATATTTATAATACTTTTGAGGTTATAATATAAACTTGCATTTTTTCAAATGGAAACCACAATTGGTTGTCACTTTATTTAAAAGCTCTTTTTGACAACTTTTCAAAAATATATAGTTTAATATAATTATCTTTTCAAATGGCCGAATTATTCCATGTTTTTGGTATAATAAAATAATTTATTGGTTTGGTAATTTATAGTTGGCCGCCAAACAAAAGATAAACAAAAAACGACAATTGTTTGTATAACAATCGTCAACGAGCTTCAATCATATCTATTGCACATGCAATAAATTGTATTGTTAGTTTGTAAGTGAAGCATCGGTCTGTTACTAAATGGCAAAATTTGAAAATTATGAAAAATACGATATGCTAGTTGCATTTATTGAGTCTGCGAGAATTCCTCTATCAGTAAAAACTTTATATTTTAACAGGTAATTGTGTAACTAATAGCAAATAATATTACTATGTCGTTTGTAAATAATACAGATACCCTGAAAGACAACAACCTAATATTAACATGTTTAAAAGGATATATAGTAATTTACAACAGTTTGGCTGCTTTGAAAAACCTAGAACGAAACAATATGCAGTTTTTAATTAAGAGCAAACTACTGCTTCAACCATAGCATGTGTGGAAACAAACCCAAGAACATCATGCAGGAAAATTGAAAGTGAAATGGGTGTTTCTAAATCAGCAGCTTCAAGAATATTGAAGCGTAATAAATATCGACCCTATAAAAATAAAATTATACATAGTTTGTTTCCCGACGATTTTCAAAAAAGAAGGCGATTTTGTCAATGGTATCCCCGTAAATGTTCTGCTACTAACAATTTTGGAAATAACATTATATGGTCTGATGAAGCACTTGCTGGTCGAATGAAAATACCTATCAAACATACGAGGCGTCAACAAAGCCGTTATGGTTTGAATATTTGTTGCTACATTGTTAGAAGCAAATTTCAATACCATATTTTTGAAAACAATCATTCAGCTTGTCGCTATATTGAAATTTTGTATACCAACTTGCACGAATTACTGGAGGACATGCCTCTCGAAAAAAGACAAAAAGTGTGGTTCCAACAAGATGGTGTACCCCGCACTACGCTATAATTACTCGTGATTATTTAAATAGAGAATATCTCAATAAATGGATGGGTACGTTTGGACCTGTTCAGTGGCCGCCTAGATCTCCTGACTTGTCGATATTGGACTATTTCTTGTGGAATTTTTTGAATGAGGAAATCTATAAAACCCAGAACCATAGTATTGAAGAGTTGCGGAATTCAATTGAAGCAGCATTTCGTAAAGTTAAGGAGGTTTATTTATTAAATTCTATTAAGTCTTTAATAAAACGATGCGAACTTTGTTTAAGAGAGAATGGAGGCCAGTTTGAACAATATCTCTGAATTATCAGTAAATAAAACTATTGTAGTATTCCCATCTGTGTGCTAGTGTTTTATATATATATTATGTGTGAGGGTGTGTGTGGTTGTGTGCGAATGCGTTCGTGCATGCGTGGGCGCGTGCTTGTGTGTGTGTGTTTGTGAGGGTATGAGGTGTGTGAGTATGTGTGTATTTGTGTATCCATATATGGATTATAGACTGTTTAAATGTGGATAGGAAAGTATAATTTTCAATTTAAGATGTAGTTATATTAATTTTTGTAATATATGTAGTTATGATATTGTATTCTTCTAGCTTTCAAACTTTGTTGTTTAGAGTGGTGTGGTACAATAATAAACTCTTGTTTTGTGTTTACCTTTTGTTTCGCGGCCAACTACAAATTACCAATACAATAAATTATTTTATTATACCAAAAACATGGAATAAATCGGCCATTTGAAAAAATAATTATACTAAACTATATATTTTTGAAAAGCTGTCAAAAAGAGCTTTTAAATAAAGCGACAACCAATTGTGGTTTCTATTTAAAAAAATGCAAGTTTATATTATAACCTCAAAAATATTATAAACATTAAATATTTGCGTACGCCACTGTATTCTACGTAAAAAACCGTATAAAAGACTTCTACAGTATTTTTGCATATTTTTGCAAACAAACGAGTTATGAGAATTAATAGAATTGTAAAAATATCAATTTTTGGCTATAACTCGAAAACAAAAGAAAATCGCTCATTTGTGATATCACCATTGAATTGATCTCAAAAAGTTGGCCCATGACTGCGCACACAGTTTTATTGTATCTTTAATAACAACCAAGTTACCCATTTAATACATCCAATTTGGGACACACTGTACAGTGTATAAGGGTATGGTATAATTAAATTTAAAAATAAAAATAATAGGCGGGTCGCCTATGGCTAGAGAATCAGAAATTAATGCTGGACTCGGGTATAGTTGAATTGTATCAATGAGGTTACAATATAAGATATAAAATCGCATCTTTCCTTGTCCCTTTCCTTGCAAGCTCAACAGAAATTATGCTATGGAATTCACGAAAATGAAATAAACACAGATATTTCAAGAAATGTATATGAACAGACTTTTATGCTTTCAAAAGAACATATTACTGCTATATACATTATCTAAAGAATCTCTTACATTCAACAAATATAAATAATGTTTATAAAAAACAATTTACGGCTTAAACTTAGAAAATTTCACTTAATGGTTACCTACTTATTAAAATAATCTTCACTTAATTCTTGTTATCAATTACGGATACTCAAAACATATGTGAGTAATACAAATTTTCCTTAAAACTCTATAAATAATTTACCTATCCCTTTTTTAACAATGATAAGTTCTGCTTAAGAAATTGAGCATGACCTTTAAATAATTTTTCAAGGGCAAACCAATGATGCTATCGTATACACCCTCGAAGTCGTACAACGTATAACTTTCGTCTAACACAATTTTTTTAAAAATGTGATATACTGATATACGGTATATACTCAAAATGTGTAATGTCAAAAAACCATATAAATTGCAAGTAAACAGCCGTTCGTTAGTATGTACCCGTATGTCCCTAAAACTGACTTTCCTGTGAAGTAGAATAATTACATAAATCGTAAGAAAATGTTCATTTATTAATATGTGTTTCCATGTTTTTGCTAATATACTTTTCTGCGATGTCGAATACTCACAGAAATGACATGCAAATGGTCGTTCGTTACTATGAGCTTTGATATGCCTATGTAAAGAACTTCTGTATGAAGTAGCATAATTACATAAATTACATGCCAATGGACGTTCGTTAGTATGAGTTCTTACATGCTCACGTAAACTATCTTTGAGTGATGCAGAATAATTACATACACTACATACATATCGTCGTTCCATCTTATGAGTTTTTATAAGGTTATGTAAACTACATCTGCCTGATGCAGAGTAGTTACATAAGTTGCATTCAGATGGTTGTCCATTAATATGTGTTTTTATATGTCTGAGCAAGCAAGTTTTCCGTAATGAAGCATAATTACATAAATTACATGCAAATGGTCGTTCGTTAGTATGTCCTCTTATATGGTGGCATAAACTACTTTTGTCTGACGCACGATAATTACATAAGTTACATACAAATGGTTGTTCGTTTGTATGAACTCTTATATGGCGGCATAACTTACTTTTGTCTGGTGCCCTATAATAACATAAGAGACATACAAATGGACGTTCGTTAGAATGAATTTTCATATGCTTGCGCAAAGTACTTTTGTGCGATGCAGTATAACTACACAAATTACACGAGAATGGCCGTTCGTTGGTATGATTTCTTACATGATAATGTAAACTACTCTTGTGTACTGTAGAATAATTACATAAGTTACATACAAATGGTCGTTCGTTTGTATGCATTTTTATATGCACAAGTAAACCACTTTCAAATGATGAGGAATAATTACATAAGTTACACGGAAATGGTCATTCGTTAGTATGTAGTCTCATATGATCACGTAATCTAATTTTGTGTGCTGCAGCATAATTGCATAATTTACATGCATATAGTCGTTCGTTAGTATGTGTTCTTACATGCATGCGTATACCATTTTTGGATGATGAAGAATAGTTACGTAAGTTACACGCAAATGACTTTCTATTAGTATGGGTACTTATATGGCCTTGTAAATGCTTTTCCTCCGATGTCGCGTATTGACATAATCACACAGAAATGTTCGTCTGTTAGTGTGTGTCTGCATAGTGGTGTCTTAGTTACTTCTTTGTGAAACCGAACAATCACATAAGTCATATTTTAATAACTTCACATTGTTTTGCAGGTTCGTGCGTTTTTAAAACTGTAATCTTTATCTCTGAATAAACGGTAGAATTAGTATTTAATGTTCTTTTTATACATAATCTCAGCATAGTGATGGTTAAAGATAGTTATTTATGGCTGTTCTGAACAAATATATACCGTATTATACTTTCTATTTTAGAACAATCCCGTAAATTGCATTCATATAATCCTTCTTGTGGTGAAACCAGCATATACTGGTTAAAACAACTTTTGTGAATGATATTTCGTTAATACTAGGATGTATAGGGTTTTATATGCACTACTGTATTGTGATATGGACTACCTCATATATTTGCATTGAACTGGTTTAACATAAATACGTATAAGAACAAATAGTTTGGAAACTGTTGTCTACATTTAAAGGCGGCATTCCAATAACGATTTGACTTATGCGAATTCACTGAACGTGTAAATAAATATTATAAACATTGAGTAATAATTTCTTCGGATGCTGTGATTAAAGTAAATGTTATACTTTCAAATAGGACAAATGATATCGACCTATATGATTAAAACCCTTCATCTAACCTGCGCAATGAGATATTTACACATCTGTAGATCATGTATAAATTTGATCAGCTATTATTATTTAGAATAAAAATTAAAACTTTTCCAAAAAATATATATTTAGTTTGAAATTTTATCGAAGATATCAAGTAAAATATTAGTTAAAACAATCCCTGTAACCAATAAGCAATTACAGGTTCGTAAAGAGAATGGCGATGATGATTAGCAGAAACAGATAAATGTAGCGTTCAGTAAATATTGTAAATGTCAGCGCAAATGTCGGTAGTTTACATGAAGGTCAAAAAAACACTAATCTTAAGAAATTAGTAACTTCTTATATTACAGGTAATAAGAAGCTTAGTGAAACAATATTTGCATTTGCAAGTCGCATTTACTTAACTAAATTGTTTTTTTTAGTTTTACATTATTAATAAAAAAAAAATTAAAAAAATTAATATTACTTTAGTAAGCTAATATAAGTAAACCGTATAGTTGTTTGCAAGACGCCAAATACTCAATTTCAGTTAAGAAGGTAGCAGATGGTGCTTGACCTAAAGTCAGATTTACATTGTTCAATATTTTAATTACTTACAATGTAAAAAAATTTACGGATGTGGATTGTATATTTACTATTTTCTTGGTTGTTTTTCAACAATGTTAGCCATGTATAATTTATTAAGTAATGTATTATAGCTATGCACTTCTCTACTTAGGACATTAATCTCGGCCAGAAACCTGTGCATATTTTAGCACTGTATTCGTAGTTCGCGACTTGCCGCTAGGGAAATAGAGGGCAATTTTTACATGCATCCGTTATTTTTCTCATAAATAATTATAAATTCGAATTTTATTCAAAATTCCAGTCATTGGAAGTTGAAATATACACAAATTCTTAACAATTACCAATTTAATACTCCCGTATACCTATAAGAATTTCAAATTATTAAAGAATCAAAATAGCATGCTGGGCAATGTAACCATACATAAATAATACTTATTCAAAGCACTTTTAAAGCATTTTATGATACAAATACAGAATGTTTTATTTCTGGTAACACTAGTTTTCAGAAGATCAATTTTAAGTTATTGTTAATTTATGTAGTTAAGTCTTGTGCTATAAAAATTAGAAATTTCAAGACTTTTAGAATCTTTGATGGTCCAGAAGGATTTAGTACATGTATCAATTGAGCACACAAAAATCTGACCATCCTTTTGGGGATAAAATAGTGATTTTATTGAAGTAAAAAAGTATTATAGTAAACAAAATAAACAACAGTATATCTAACTTTTTTTATACACACTTTTAATTAGAAATAAAAATGTATTATTATAACAAGAATCGTATTAGAAACATATATGCTCAGGTAGATACTTAAATTACAATTCTTATCATCCAATGCACATAAAAATAAATTTCATTATACATTAATATATACGCAAATAAGAAAGAACCTTGTCACTTCGAGGAATAGCTTGTCTCCACTTTTCTAATGTTTCCACATCCTACAAAGACATGTATTTAGAAACTCAATAATATCACTAAACACCAAAAATATCTTTGGAGCAGAATAAATACTTCTCCTTATGTGTTTGAATGATTTATATCCGGATTTGTATCCAGGGTCAAAACAACACACCGAATATGATGATCTTAGTCTAATTAGACCCTACAATTTTATAAAAATGCGATTTTAATACTAATACGCCATAAGACACAAGAGAAAATTGACCCTCCTTTTTCCTAACGGCAACATTATTAACTAGAGATTATTTATCACAGTTTTATAGTATTGCAAGGATAGGAAGTAGAGGGGTTCATAATTATATCATTTCACAAACTTTATTTTAATGTAGAACAATTATAAAGGCAAGTTTCCTGATCTTTCGAAGAAGCTTCTGTAGATTTAATTTTATAATAACCGATAGTTTAATTAATATTACTTCGATTTAAATTGGAAAAGATGAAATTGCACTGTATATTACAAAAAGTTTAGGCCTTGTACAAAGCATAGCTTTTAGTTAATTATTATGGTGTTAAAAAGGATTACAAACCATAACATGTAGTTTCAGAATACTTTTATGAAATGCTGTGAATTTTACTTTTAGAAAGACTGTTAGTTCGTTTACAGTGTATCGATATTAATATTACTTGTAATGATTGAAATCAAAGCAAAGAATCGATGTTTATATAGATTCTTATAGGGAAAACTGATATGCTAAGAAATACGTATCCTAAGGGCTCTGTGGGTGCGGCCTACATAAGCACCAGGGCAAGAACCACAAGATAGCTAACATACCTCACTTTTTAAACAATGACGGAGTAAATCTTTTGTGTTGACAAGAAAACAAGGTTAAGTGCTTTGGTTACTTTAAGCCATTATTCATAGATTGTTTACTTTTATCGTGGCCACTAGCTTCAAGAAATTATCGATTAGAAGATTTGCTTAATATAGACTAAAAACTAAAATGTTTTTACTTTGTGAAGAATATGGGACCAGCAGTTATATTATTCCTGATTTAGAGTTAAGTTAATCATAAAAACAGTCCATTAATGACAAGTTTATAATCAAATTAAATGCAACTTAAATTTAGAATTATAGTTCTAACATGGTCTTGCATATTCCAGATTTTAGATTAAGCGGGTATAACTCCACTTAATATAAAATCTGGAATACGCAAGACCATGTTAGAACTATAATTCAAAATTTTGATTGCATTTAATTTAATAATAAACTTGTAAAGAAAGAACAAAACTAAGTATATCATCGATTATGGAATTACTTGATGGTATGCGTAAATACCACATATTTTCAAATAAATGATCAATTTTACAAACAAAGCTTCGGAATGGCAATGGGAAGTCCACTATCGCCAATCTTTAGTAATATATTTATGGAGGAATTCGAAAAGATGTAATATTCACACAAGAATTGAAACCACTGATCTGGTGGAGATACGTAGATGATGTTTATGCTATTTGGCCTTATAATATAGAATTAATTAAAAATTTTGTACAGTCAATTAACGAAATAGAACCAACTATTAAATTCACATATGAATTAGAACAACATGAAAAACTTCCGTTTTTAGATATTCTAGTTAGCAAAAACGATACAACAATTAATACATCGGTATATAGAAAACCAACGCACACAAACAGATACTTAAACTTCGATTCAAACCACCCACAATGTGTCAAACGAGGAATTATCAAAACCATGTATGATAGAGCAAAATTAATATCATCAAACGAAGAAATTTTAAAGAAAGAGAAAGACCTAATCAGATATATACTAATAGAAAACAAATATCCTAAAAGAATAATAGAGAAAGAAATGAATAAAAACCCTAAAAATAAAGAAAAAGAAAACAAAAACAACGATACACACCACAAAATGCTCTCAATACCATACATAAAAGGATTCTCCAAAAAATTCAAAGAATAGGAAACAAATTTAGAATTAAAACAGTATTTAGAACCAACAATACACTAAGAGCACAATTAACAAAAACAAAACCCAAAAACGCAATACAAGATTCAAAAAACTGTATCTACAAAATACCGTGCGAATGTAATAAGTTTTATATAGGAGAAAGTTCCAGACCATTTGAAGTTCGATTAAGAGAACATAAATCATATATAAAAAATAGAAAATTTGAAAAATCCATGATTTGCCAACATGCATGGGACTCCAGTCATAAAATAAAATGGGAAGACGCAAAAATTATCGACAAAGAAGAAAACAACCAAAAACGCAAAATCAAAGAAGCTGCCTATATAACCCTAAATAAAAATAACTGCGTTGCAAACGAATCCGTGACTTTCAGTAAACAATGGATTCTATTACTAAAAGAAATAACAAATGAAGATCAAATGCCCACAATATCTAGGTAGCATTGCAAGTTTTTCCTGGGTTTTCCTTGCGATATTAACATGAAATACAGCCTACATACATGATTTTTATTTATACATATTAACTAGAAAACCATTATTTCGGCAAATTATAAATGTTGGGGGATCTTGGTAGCCACAGGTTGCTTAACCTCCTTCACTGAATCTCGGTAAAATAAGACATAAAATTATAAATTTCTCAATTGTATAAATAGAAACATGTTAAAAAAAATGTTTTCCAATTCCCAAATTATTGAATTTATATAAAATTCACCAATAAAAATTAATCAGCTGATTTCACGTTAAGCGTATTGGCTACCTTAGGAAAGTCGATCCCAGGTCGCAACACAAATTGAAGGCAATCATTTTTTAAACTTTAAAAATTTTTGCTTAGTGTACTCAAACCAAATATTTCAAACATCAATAAATCAAAGTAACCTTCAATTTATGTCATAAACGTCAAACTTGAAGTTTTTATTATTTTGACAACGATCCTAGGTCATGGATCGAAAAGTAAATAAAGATCATTTTAAAAAATATGAGTGGTTTAATTCCCAAAGAAGATTAAGAATAATAATAAACTTGTCATAAAATTTTTAATTAATAATCAGAGTTAATGGACTGTTTTTATGATTAACTTAACTCTAAATCAGGAATAATATAACTACTGGTCCCAGAGTTATACTTTCCCTTAGATACTACAAACATAGAACTTTCATCCCATTATCATATATTTAATTTACAGTTTTACTATCATACTATTTAAAGTCTAAGTGTTTCTATGTTAGTTTGATTGTATTCTAATTTAAAAAATATGCTCAAAAAACAACTTCCTCATGAAGTATTATTATCTTAGTAAAAATTTAAGTTTATCTCGTAGAACAAGGTAAAGGTTAATGCTTCGCAAACCATTCGCGGCATGTCGAATCCATTTTCAGTCATTATAATTTTACACAATCCTGCAGCATTTTAGTCGCAGAGCACTCCTTATACAAATACACATTCTGTTTTGTAAGCAGAAATTTCAGCAACCGACGCTTTAATGCCATACTCCTTAGAATTATATAACTTGGGAGTATAGTACAATAACATAGGTTTTCCAGAAGGATATCTTGAATTCTTTGCAGGAGATATTTTATAACTATTCCATTCTACAACTACTTCATCCAGTTCTTCCTAGAACAAAGTTTTGGTTTGGATTAAAAGATGACTCAAATTACTTAAAACAAAGGAAGCTGTAAATAAATAAAAAAAGGTCAAATAATAATAGAATTAAATTGCACTAAAGTATACAGCCGCACTTGATAATAAGCCTTTAAAAGTTTTTTGTATTTAACAATCTGATTAATGAATTTTCTATAGGGCAAATAGTAACAAAATCACGTATTTAGAATTTGTATTTTTATAAAAATTCTCTATTGATACTGAATTGTTTGTTAAAAGAATTATTTCCTAGTCCGTGCAAACAAAATGGGGAATTAGAGAAAGTTTCTTCTTACGGGAACTACTAACCTGAATTAAATACGTAAAGCAAAATCGAATTAACGCTTTATCAATAAATGACCCACTAAAATGGCCAGCATCTTTTAGTTCTTCGAATAATTTCATCCAAAATTGCATCTTTGCTTTCTAAAAATTGTACACCAAGCTTCAATCCTTTGATTATGAGGACTTGATGCATATATGTATGCTGGCAAGGCATCATCACCTTTGTGGTTACTATAGTCGAAACCATGAAAGAAGTCGTCTGCATCATCACTTGTATTCGTACAAATTAAGTTGAAAATTTTAATACCCAATAAACTTTGGCAACCGTACTTTACGGAAAAATTAACATTCTGTCTTGTTGATATTCGATAAAATGGCTAATAACATCTTTACACCAAACACATAATTTTCAATAATGCTTTTAAAACTTTAAAAAGTATATTCCATTTACTAAAAAGCTAAGAAAGATATTCTATTTTAGAAAAAGCATAATTTTACCAAAGGTTCCCCTGTTAAGTATAAAGTTCAATACATGCGGACTCTTCTCTGTCGTTTTCCCAAATGAACGTGTTCACGTATGTCTTTATTTAAAACACGTACAAATCGTATTACTATCTTTATCATATATATTAATTAAACTTTTAAATAATCTTAGACGTATGTTTTGAATTGAGTTAGGCACCTATAACGTAGAGGACTCCTTCGTGGTTCCTACTATACAACATAATTGTTGCATATGTTCAATATACTTATTCTGTGCCGAAATCACTTCTCACAGTTTGTGGACAAACGCCATTGTTTAATTGCAGCGTATTAATGTAATAGCCGGTAATAACTTTAGGGTTATTGTTTGTATAACTCGTTCGTAACCAAACTATATAACGAGAAAACCCATCTATGCAGCCACTTATTTCAATGCCATAAGGTTTCAGTTTATCATATCCATCAACTTGCCATAAGTAGTTTGGTCTTTTGTTGTAATATTGCTTCCGTTGTAATCTTTTTTGTCTGCAAAATGAGACACTCTCTGAATCAAGTCTCAGTAACAAACGCCTCACAGTTTCTTGAGTCACAACGAACTTATTTTGAATGCATTTTAAGTGCATCCACCGATATCCGTGTAGGTGTCCTGAACCTTGTAATAGAAATTCCATAAACTTCTTCACATTATTTACGTCAGAATAGTGCTTTCTTCTGCATAATTGCAAACGCTTTAGGGTGCGTTTAAGTTGCCTAAATGGTATGAATAGTTTATGACACAGAACAAGTATTAGTAAAATTTCTTTGTGCTGCAATCCCACGTTAAAATACAATTTAATCAGCTTGTCTCTACTGTTTCTGTGCATGATTAATATTTGCGCTACACGCACTCAATTAATGCTGCGAATACAAAATTCTTCACGAATGTTATCAAAACTTTAAGTATTACCTTTGTACTTCATCAATTAGTTCATCTTAAGACCGCTGATTCAACTGCCTTCAAACTATAGTCTGTGGAATATTGTTAAAAATAAAGTCGAAGCTTCGAGAAAAAAGTCGAAACTTCGACTTTTTAATTCTCGAAGCTTCGAGAAAAAACGTCGAAGCTCCGAGAAAAAGTCAAAGCTTTGACTTTTCAAATCTCGAAGTAACTTTATTTAAAAAAGTATGTGGCCTTCCAAGCTTTCTTAAATTCCTTGTTAGCAACCACTTTGTTATATAATTGCAATTAACGATCAATTTCTTTTGCATACAAAATTGTCATCGCTGACACAGTAATTTTTGCAGCCGCACTACTCTATTATCGATAGTAAATATGAAACCAATTTGAAACTAATTTGTTGCAAAAGCATAAAAAGAGAATTGCCGATTTTTAAAAAGATAAAACCTATCGATATATCTTTCGTCCATAAATATAAGCACTTCAAGAGCTCACCGTTAATTGTTAGGACATAAACAAACGCTATTTCGAAAATATATCCATCCAAAGAATATTTTAGTATCATTCAACATAACTTATTTTATGAAGGTAGTAATGATTTGGCATAATCTTGTATACAAAAATATAAAACAAAAGGAGTCTGGTCGAGAAAAAGCCGACGGCGCCGGTAATGAAGGATTAATATACAATCGTATAAATCTTTCCAAAGGTATTTTTCTGTCGGAGCATTATTAAATACAAGCATGCAAATGAATGTTAGTTACTATGGAATTGCACATTTACTTTTAGATTATTCGTCTCTGATGCGAAATAATTAACAAACAAACAAACAGGTGTTGAGTAATACAGGATTGCAAAAATATTTTTCCAATACAGAATAATCATACAAATGAATCTTTGTTAGAATGCGAGAACAAATGGACTTTTACACTAGTTCTTTTTTATGTGAAACAGCCACAAATTGCATGCGATAGTAGATGTTTTTATTAATAACTTTTTTGGGGAATGGTATAATCATACAAATTGTACGTACCAGGACATTCGTTAGTATGCGACCGAAAATGTGCGAGTAAAGTACTCTTCAATGATGTGCAATATTCACACAAATTACATACCAGCGAACGCTAATTAGTCTGCGACTACATATGTTTGTGCAAATCACTTTTTCGCGACGAGCTATAATTACGCAAATTGCATGCGAATGGAAGTTTATTAGTATACGACCAAAAATGTTTTTGTAAATTACTTTTACGTGATGCGGTATAATTACAAACATGCGAATGGACGTTCGTTAGTATGCGACCGAAAATGTCTTTTTAAATAACTTTTGCATGATGTCGTATAATCACACAAATTGTACGCGAAGGGACGTTCGTTAGTATGCGAACGAAAACGTGTTTATAAATAACTTTTGTATGATGTGGCATAATCACACAAAATGCAAGCGAATGCACGTTCGTTAGTATGCGACCGAAAATGTTTTTGTAAATTACCTTTATATGGTGTGCTATAATAACATAAATTGCATGCGAAAGGACGTTAGTTATTATGCGACCGAAAATGTGTTTTTAAATAACTTTTGCATGATGTCGTATAATCACACAAATTGCACACGAATGGACGTTCGTTAGTATGCGTCTGAAAATGTCTTTTTAAATTACTTTTATGTGATGCAGTATAATCACACAAACTGCATGCGAATGGACGTTCGTTAGTATGCGACCGAATATGTGTTTGTAAATTACCTTTGTATGGGGTGGTATAATAACAGAAATTGCATGCAAATGGACGTTCGTTAGTATGCGATCGAAAATGTATTTTTAAATCACCTTTGTATGATGTGGCATAATTACACAAATTACAAGCGAGTGGACGTTCGTTGGCATGCGACCGAAAATGTTTTAGTAAATTATTTTTATATGGTGTGGTAAAATAACACGAATTGCATGCATATGGATGTTCGTTAGTATGCAACCAAAAATGTTCTTGTAAATTACTATTATATGGTGTGGTGAAATCACACAAATTGCATGCGAATGGACGTTCGTTAGTATGCCGTCGAAAATGTGTTTTTAAATAACTTTTGTATAATGTGGTATAATCACACAAATCGCACGCGAATGGACGTTCGTTAGCATGCGTCCGCAAATGTTTTAGTAAACAACGTTTATATTGCGTAGTAAAATCACACAAACTGCATACGAATGGACGTTCGTTAGTATGCGACCAAAAATGTGTTTTTAAATCACTTTTGTATGATGTGGTATAGTCACACAAATTGCATGCCAATGAATGTTCGTTAGTATGCGACCGAAAATGTCTTTTTAAATAACTTTTTCGTGATGCGGTATAATCACACAAATTGCACGGGAATGGACGTTCGTTAGTATGCGACCGCAAATGTTCTTGTAAACGACTTCTTCCTGACGTGGTATAATTACACAAATTGCATGCGAATGGGCGTTCGTTAGTATGCGATCGAAAATGTCTTTGTAGATAACTTTTTTGTGATGCAGTATAACCACACAAATTGCAGGCGAATAAACCTTTTGTATGGGTATTCATCACTTGCCGTATTATTAGACAATTGTTAAGTGTTATTAATTAAAGATCAGTTATTAATACAAATGTTCTTTGCTTCACTTTATGATTCATAGCAACCCTGAGTGTGTTTACGTGTAACGTGGTCCTCAAGATTTTCTTTTAAGGAATTTGCGAATTTTAGTTGGTTTTCCTACGTATGTGAAAATATGAGGCGTTAAAACCCGGAAGAATTGCATTACAATACGCATGCGTTGAATAATTTATATTTCTGGCATTTATCAATTCCTAACCTATATGTTATGAGTTATGATGCCAAACGTATTACACGCCAACGAACTAAAAGCGGTAAGATATTTTATAATGTTTGTAACAACGTCGTTGATCAATTTACAGAACTGAAAAGGAAACTCGACCTGTTCAACATTTACGGTTGTTTCCTGAATTATTTGAAGCGGTTGTCCGAGAAGCACAAGAACCAATTAAACGTGAAATAACATAATTATTTATGGCTTACCAGAAAATCATAAGGAAAGACCAGACATTGTAGTAGTCAACAAAATTTTTCAAGCAACTAGAAATAATATAAATTTGACCTCGTCTCAAAAGATAAGAAGACTTGGTGTTCAGAAAGATAATGCAAGTAAACCTCGTCCAACATGTGTTACAATGGATAGCACTTATCAGGTTTATAATCAGTGTCGTAGCTAAGGAATGAGCCTCCCCGCGAAAATAACAAGTGGCTCCTATATATAATTTAAAATAAAGTAAATATGAAAAAAATATAAAACTTTTTTAATTAGTCATACCAAATCGCCTAAATTTTAAGAAAATAAACTTATCGACTAATCTTTCCAAATTAATTTTTTATGTATATTCGTGTGCTATACTTAATACTGCTATAATATCAACGAAACGCCTCAGCTTTTCTTGTTGTAATCTTATGAAAAGAAATGTTTATTTTAAAGTGTTTATTTTTTTTTATTTTCTCATCTTAAGTAGCTTATAGGTTTATGAAATCAACTAACACTCTAATCCGCTAGCCAGTTTTCAACAAAAACAGAAACAGTTGCCATTGCTCCAGTGTAAAACTACACTTCCTGTCCATTAATTAGACATTATGAATATATGAATAGAAACTTATATAAGATTAGCTTGGCTTGATTCTTGCATCAAAGCGTCCACTTTTATAAATACAACGGATAAAATAACCAAGTTGTTTTATATAAAAATAAGAATCCTGATTTGTTTTGTAGGCCTTTAGTGGTCAGTATAACAATATAAAAAACGCTGGGGTCCTTGTTTCTGTTTCTGTTTCTGTTTTTTAATAATCCTTTAACGAATTCGACATCCTTTATTTGACGATGCTGGGACCTGACCGGGGCCCCTTAATGTTTTCTCCCCCACCCGCATTGCGGGACCTGCGGGATCTTTAATTACGCTACTGTTTATAATGTTCTTAAAATCCTATTCCGATTTTAAACAAGTATTTTTGAAAAAATGTAAAACACTTTGTCAAAGAGAATTAAACGCATTCAAAGAAAGAGTCTAAAATGGGAAAACTAATCTCACTATAAAATTTGTCTATGGTATACCTAGTATTGTACAGAAAACTAAATAAATCCAATAGTAAGGTCGTTATGTGTTATTATTAAAATGTTCGAAATGTGCGAGGTAAGATTGATGAATTTACAGCTAATATATCTGATTGTGAATATGACTGTTGCCACAAATGAAACATGGTTATTGAACGGAATCATAAGCAGTGAATTTACTTGCTGTAGTATATATATATATATTTATATATATATATATATATATATATATATATATATATTGAAACGTATTATTTTTTCTTGATCGCTAACCCCAAACGGTCACATTCTTTCCTAAATTGAGCTTAACTAATGCTCTCTTCTTAATACATACATCTGACTCTAGAAGTTGGGGGTCAGCAAAACAAAGTCTTCCGACGTAACTAGGGGTCTATTCCTTGGGTAGAGCTATGAGCAATGGGGGTAAGTCGAAATCTATGGAGGTTACACTTAACAAAAAAACAAACAGGCGCCACCAAGTCCAAATTGATTTATTTTAGGGGCATAGCTATTTTTAAGGGCGGACTTGGAGACCCAAAAAAGAGATCGCCTTCGTTGATACACAAACTTGTCTTAACAGAATAAGACGCTGTTCCTGTAAGAAAGAATAATAATTAAGTCACATAAAAATGGGAACACTATTTGCGTCCCTCAAGTATACCTAAAAAGTATAGAGAATATTTTCTGCATAATGGGATCATAAAATTTTAGTTCTTATTGCTTTTTGTTTACCAGGTCTGATCAGACTAGATCAGAATAAAAAAACTTTAAATGAAGAATATTAATTTACTAATAAGTATTTTCTTTGTTTCAGCAAATAAAATATCATTGTAATTAAATAAAAATAAAAATTTGAAGTACTTGCAAAACTGGTAGTAAAGGTTATCAACTAATCCTTACTCAAATATTTTATAATTCTATGTAACTAAAAATGCTAGAGTTTCTTTATAACCCAATCAGATCTGTGTGAGTCATTTACAAATGAATATACGAAATTTTCTCATTAATTTAACAAAGTTAAAATTAGTTTGAAGTCAAAATAATCACCAAGATATTCTCTAATGTTATCAATAGTGGTTGTACTAAAATGCTAAACATGTGTTAGCCATTGGGCAATTGTTGACGGCATTGTTCAAATAAACAGGTGACGTAATAGCAGCTGTTAATTTACGTTGCAGCCATATGTAGTCACATCTTTACAAAACTAAGTGAAAGCAAATTTAATACTGGGGAAAACCAGCTTATTTACAGGTAAACTGAATAATAATTTTTGTACGTCTAACAAACAAAATGAAATAATGTACTTTCAGAAGGAAAGTACTCAGGAAATCCTTAATTCTATTACAAACCCAAGAGCAGCAGTTGTCCCTTGATGTAATGGAAATTACCTCGCAGCGCGGGAACAGCAACTAATTATACTTGCTTTCCATGCTTTAACACAGGTGTAGGAGCAAAGCGGGTTCCTTACTTGGATCACGGCAGCATTACTTTGTAACGTAATCTTCCGTTGTCTAAATTTATTTACTAAAATAATTTTTCATTGCGTAGCCAACAAATTAAGCTTTCTAAATTGTAACTTCAAAGGGATCATGTTGTCTCAAATTTTACAGTTGCGATTTTCGACGTGGTGTGCGATATATACGTTATCCATGCAGTTTTCTAATCTCTCGTTGGGATTTCAAATGTGTCGTTGCGAGTTCAAATAGGTCGTTGCGAGTTCAAATGGGTCGTTGCGAGTTCAAATAGGTCGTTGCGAGTTCAAATGGGTCGTTGCGAGTTCAAATGGGTCGTTGCGAGTTCAAATGGGTCGTTGCGCTAAATAAATTTTGTAAATTAGCTAATATGACAACGAATATACAAAATGTGGATTAGGTACTAACCGTTACTCAGGAAGTGTTTCACAAACATAGAGCGACTCGGAGGTCACTCGCCATCTCTTAGAATGCATCTTGACGCTACTTTTAACTATCGACGAGTGCGCTCGCTGCTTTCTTGTATGGTGGGAGGTTCCGGATTTTAGTTCTCGAACCTCTCACGCGCGCGCCAGTGGCTGTGAAATTACACCGAACTCGGAAACAACTCGACTAATAATCCTTGATATTATAATACTATAAAAGTTTGATTGTTACTTGAATATTTATTTTAATTAATAAAGGTATTTTACTATTCATTGTACGTTTAATGAATGGATTCTCCTACTGCAAAAATAAAATTGTTACAATATATATATATATATATATATATATATATATATATATATATATATATATATATATATTGCTGTGATCCTCTATAAGAATCGAGCCTCACGAATTAGGCGTCAAGATTCTGTGAAACCTACAAAAAAAACTCACCAGAGTAAAAAAAAAACACTCGAGCCCCAAAGTTGGGCCGTCCAGATTGCTGTGATTCTCTTCTGATAATTGCCTCTTTACTCTCTCCGCCTCGGCTGCTCACCTAGTTAAAACTTTCATCCTCATTCATAAAAAAAAACAAACACATTCCTACCACAAACATCAACGTTAACTCTATTTACATCAATATTCATAATACATTAAAATTTCAAAATTAAATTTCAGCATAAATTTCAGCATCATAAAATTTCAAGTTAAAATTTGTCATCATTTTAATTTGCATACAGAATTAGATTCCTTGTAGGATGCATACTAATTAAGTTAACAATATGTGCAGACCTAAGTATGAATAAAAGGGAGCATCTCCCACCCCTTTACGTTAATTTAACAGGTTAGTCTAATTGAGCTCAAAGACAGACCCAAATTTTCATCATAATCAAAAACATAAACCTGATAAATACTACTTTCTACTGATACAAGAAAATTTTACCTTAAAATTAAAAATTTGTTGTTTATACAAATATACCACTGTCCATTTTAATCAAATCAATTATAAAGATATTCAACACACACCAAAACATCAAAAATCGAACAACAAAGCATAAGTTACCTGAAGGTTACTGCAGTCGTGGCTCCAATGTACATCGTCCTTGCTAATTCCACCATTCCAGCTGGTTTATGTTTACAGCTTCAGATTCTGACCGCTTTTAAAATTTTTGTACACTACCATTCGTCTAACAAGGTTTCAGGGCTTCTCAGGAATTCATCTACGTATTGTTGCATTTTTTCTTCTCTCTAATTAGTTAAAGGCTAGTCTCACGCATGGGGGCCAGTGTTACTGTTTTTTCTTCAAATGGGCGCCAGTGAAACGTATTTTTCTAATCTATACATGACTCTAGACGTTGGGCGCTAGTGAAACGAAGTCTTCCGACATAACTAGGGGTCTATTCCTTGGGTAGAACTATGAGAAATGGGGGGGTAAGTCGAAATCTGCTTGTATGTCAAACTTAATCTCAGATAAATAGGCGCCACCAAGTCCGGACTTATTCAATTTAATGGCATGGCATATTTCTAAGGGCGGACGTGGAGACCCAAAGAAAGAAAGATCGCCTTCGATGACAAAAACCTGTCTTAATAAAATAAGACGCTGTTCCTGTAAGAAATTATAATAGTTAGCTTAATAAAAAAAAAGGTGGAACACTATTTGTGTCCAGCAAATATACATAACGAAATAGTGGAAAGGTATTTTCTAAATAAAGTTGGCATCAAAATTCTACTCCTAAAGATGTTCGCTTTCTGTAGTTAGGTTTGATCATATTTGATCAAAATAAAAAAACTTTAAGCTTGAACTAATAATTTACTAAAAAGAATCTCTTTTTTTTAAATAAAATGCAATGCAACAAAATTTAATAAATAATTGAATTACTTTGTGAATTTTAAATTAAGGTTTATCAACCTTATTCATAATCAAATATTTTACAGCAAGGTGTAAACTTATTACACAAAGATACTCTAACCCGTTCAGATCTGTTCAGGCCGATTACATTACAAAAGTTACTACACAAGTTTTCCTCTTTAAGTTAAAAGTACAAGTTTTAGTTTCTAATGAAAATGATCACAAAAATATTCTTGTTTACAAAAGTGTGCTAACGCAGTGCTAAGCTTTGCTTTCAAGGATACACCTGTCAGCAGTATACTACAGAAAAATACGTGACGTCAGTAACACCTGTTGTTGTAACTAATAATTTATACTGAAGCAACGTGTTGTTTCTTACAACATCAAATTAGTGAATTTTAATTTTGACACTGGAAATTCCAGCTCAGCAATAGTTGAAACATATATCAAATTCGTGCTTTTACACATAAGAACAAATTAGCGTGTTTCTAAAGTGAAACACAAAAGAATTACTTAAATCTACTACGAACCAAAAAACTGTTTTCCTAGCCTTGATGAGGTACTTGTTCTACCATGCGAAATTTACTGCATGAATCCAGCTCATCCTAAACAGCTCCTACCAAAGTAGCATCTTTACGCTGTATAACAAAGCGATCTTCTCAACAAAATTGGTGGAAACTTCCTATTATCAAAGTTGTATTCTTCACGTCGTGTAACAAATTGGTTTTCACAAAAGGGATCGAATTTCCTATCTTCTAAGTTGCATTTTACACGTTATAAAATTCTTATCTTCTAAGTTGCATTGTTCATGTCGTTCGTGTAACAAATTGGTTTTCTTAAAATAGGTTAAATTTTCTAATTTCAAAGTGCATGGTTAATTGTAGCAATGTGTCTCGTCGCGCGCTATTCAAAAATGTGTCCTCACTCATCAAAATTGATACGCAGATTACCGGCCATCGTTCTTTCATACATCTTGTCTCTTCTTCCACGTATGGCCGAGTGATTATCAAACTCGCTCGGACGACCGGAAGATCCAAGGGGGAGGTTGTCAAACCTAAACGCGCCTGCGAATGGCTGTAGAATACACCGATATCCAACCACAAATAGACTAACAAATCAAGATGCTGTTTTAACGTATTACTTTACTTGTTAAATGTATTTTAACATTATTTAATAAAAGTGTTTTATTATTCTCGCAATTTGATGGAGGGATTTATTAACCAAACAATAAAATTATTAAAAGTGTCTTATTATTCTTGCACTTTTGATGAAGGGATTTATTAACCAAAAACTAAATTGTTACAGTATATCTAAATCTTGTTTTGTGGATCCAATCACGTTTACGAATAACATTTGATTATTAACACCCCCGAAAAATAGCATTGAAATTCATAATTCTTTCACGCTATACCCAAAACTGCCTACTTCTATTTATTTATTTATCGTTACTAATTTGGATAATTGGTACAGTAATACTCGCAAATATAACTAGACTTTATTACCTTGTATCTTCTCTAAGTGCACTAATAACTTTTATTGTAGCACGTAATCACCACGTATTCTACTTAAAGTATCGAATAATCAAAAAAATAAAGAGCAAAACTGTTTAAAGTATTGAATAAAATCAAAAATCTAAGAGAGCGAAACTTCCATTAGCCCGGGTTTATATAATGGCCCGCTTGCAAGTCGAATTTGTCCCGCAACGGACAATTTTTAGAATTTCGCATTCTATTTTCCCTTCCGACGGCTCGACACAGCGATTCTACTAAAAATTTGCACACGTCCAAGTTGAAAATCTAAGAAATTTCCACACGGCTTGCAACACGTCCGAGAACAACTAATTAATTTTACACACCAACTGATATGCTTTCTCTTCTCATGTTTGCATCTTATTTCAACCAATCGTAGACCTAGTGACGCCTCACAAATCACGCCTTTTATTATCAGTGTCTCTGCTTTACGCGTTTTATCCATCCCTTTCTACCCGGGTCTGAGTGGTACAAATCAATATTCCAGTATGTATGCTATTTAAATCCACGTGGATTCCTACGTGAATAAAATAACCCATCATCTAGCATTTCATGCTAAAATATCCGACCGTTTCCAATATACGTAGAAGCTGCATGTTTATTTATTCAAACTTATTAGAATCGTGACATTTAAAAGTTTGCAGGTGTGTGCTCCTAATGAACGTTTTAATATAATTCTCCGAGCTTTATTTCATGGTATTTTAACCTTCCTTTTAGCTGTTTGTTACCAACCTTGGATTTTCACCGGCTTTTATGCTTATTATATATTACTAATGGTTCAATTAACTCCAATTAAAATAATAATGAATGGCATTGACTTCTACCCTTTAATTTTTAGCGAGTACCAATTAAATATTAACTATTATTTGTACACTTTGTTTAATACCCGTTACTTAAAAATTGAATTAATTAATATAAATTTCGCACGTAATTTCTATTTGTTTCTTTATACAGGGTGATTAAAATTATTTGATGTCGTTAATTAATTTTCTACCCTGGTCTAAATATGAGTATTTTCCCCTTATTTGAATACAAATAATCCTACTTATTTGAATTCAAATACGAAACATCTAGACTACAAAAAAAAATTTACAAAAAAAAATTGTCTATCTCATTCTACACTTATCTTTCTAACTTACCTAACTTATATCCAATCCTAAAAATATTTACACCTATCCTATATCCCTATCCTATTCCTAACTCTCACCTAAGTTTATAAACTGAAATTATCTCTAACTTCATCCTACTTCTCCATTTAATCCTATATACATCCTATCTACCTATCCTATTCCTAACCTTTAACTAATCTTCACTATACTCACTACTCCCTACCTAATCCTATATACCTATCCTATTCTTATTCTATTCCTAACTCTCCACTAATCTTATAAGAAATATCTACACTTAACCTATCTTATTTTCTTCCTACCTTTTAAATTTCCTTCTCATCCTATATACCTATTTCTAACTATCTCCCATATTTATCCTATACCTAGCTTTATTTTCTATAAACACTTACTTCTACTCTTCTATATACACCTATTTCTATTGTGGTGCTGGTTCTCCTGTATTTTGTTCATTTAATCTTCATTTCTTATTTAAATCTGACTCTTTTCTTGGTCCTCCAAGTCTTTCTTCTAACTATCCTAATACTCTTTATCCCTATTTCTTCTCCTTCTATTTCTATACTCATCATCCTTGTTATTTCACATAAATTAAACTTATCCCTAATATCCTGACTCTTAAATATTGCTTCTTCTTTAGTCCCTACACTTGTCTGTTTCTCCTTTATTATTATTTCCTTTTCTGCGGACAAACCAAACGATACTACCTCAAAATTATAGATTTTTCCCTCTACGGAAAATCCTGTGTACCTTCTAGAATCCTTGTGTAATGGAATCAGCCAGAATGAATTACTTAAATCTTATTTACTAAAAACAAACTTGCCACTTAACCTCATCAAAAGTGTGTCCATGGATGGTGGACAATGGAATTGCGGTTTGGTCCGTTGGTTAATTTTTCGTGCATCTTTATTTAATTCTGCCTTCACCTGCTCCCGATATGCTGCTCTTGCTTCTACCCCCACTAATTCTGCATGTTTTTGTAATAAAGCTTGAACCTCTACTATCCTATCCTCTGGACATCCTATTGTGTTGATCTTGTTAACTTCATCATCCTCTACCTCTACTACATTAATACTCAACCCCGTGTCATCCTCTGTGACTTCATAACTGCCCTTCCATGGCACTACCCTATCCTCAATCCTTACTACCTTCCTTTCCATATCTATCAAAACTCCTAACTGCATCATACAGTCAACACTTAAAATGCTCTGAAACTTCAGTCCAGGTACAATTACAAACTCCTGTTCACAGCTTAAACCTCCTACATTTATCCTAAGTACCACAACACTATTTACTACAGCAAACTTCTTTTTATTTGGAGCTACTAAATGGCTACGCTTTATAGGCATAATTCTATCACAAACCCTATCCCTAATTTTGCTGACTAATTCCTCCAATATTAAACTCGCCTCTGCCCCTGTATCAAGTAATACTTTTACATTATTCTCAAAAATCCCTATATTAATAATTGGCAAACATAATTTTTCTACAGTTTCTGGCTCTACTTCCTCTTCAATTTTGAAAAATTCACGTGGATGTTCATATACATTTACACAGAAATCTAGTGGTCTGTCGCGTTCTAAAAATCCTGTCTCGTCCTGTTTTCCGTGCTTGGTCCTGGTTGTCCTTCTACAACCTGTGCGTACGTCCTCCTCGTATTAATATCCGTGTCCCTGTCTCTATTCGGCGTGCTCGTCACAGTCCTGTTTACTTCCGGTAAACTGTTCTGTCTCGTGTAACTAGGTCTTGGCGTTGGTCCCCTAGTCGCACTATTGCTTCTGTATTCCTGTCCTCGTCGTTCCCAATTCGGTCGAAAATTTCTATTGTAGTCAGGCCGTCTCGGAAAATTTTATGTCCTGTTGTCAAACCTAACCGTATTAATGTTTCGTTCCCGTATCTCTCTTGTCCGTCCTACACACACATCGTCATATCTCTGTAAATATTCTAAAAATGTCTCCCGTTCTGTAATGTTTTGTAAGGCCACGTGTTGTCTGATTTCCAGTTCAAAATGTCGTGATAAGTACTTGATTATTTGTCTGTCCGTCAATGGTGGATTAAGTTGTTTGGCCACACTGTATTTGCAAATAGCATATTGTTCCCTAGAATCTGCAAACTCTCCCTTAAATTTTCCTGTAATCATGTCGTCCCTAATCTGATCCTGTTTGTGATCACTCCAGTAATGCTGTAAAAATTTGTTTTCAAAGTCCTGATATGTGTCTATGTCCTGTCCTACTAAATTATACCATGCTTCCGCATTGTCCTTCAATAAAGCCTTTATCGTATTTAGTTTAGTCTGTTCGTGGAATAAATTTCCCACTAGATTTCTTACGCTATTAACAAAAATTTGTGGATTTACCCTGTTATCGCCATAATATTTCATATATTGGTCCAATGATACGCCACCTGTATAAAATCTAGGACCATCCCCCGTTAAACTTGCCATGTTGTATTTAATACTACCAACTTCGCGTTCTACCCTGCCTAACTGATCCCTACATGAGTCCGTTACTTCAGTCATTTTCATATTTATTTCTTCTTCACAAAAAATGCGTACTTCGGACCTTAAATTTCCCATTTCCTGTCAAAGACCTGTAATGTTTTTCTCATTTCTATCAACCCTACTTTCTACTTCCCCAGTTTCACGGTAAGACTATTTTTAAACTCTGTAAATTCTTTAGTAGATTGCTCAATTTTCCCGCTTATCTGCTCTAATTTTCGGTTGGACTTCTCCCTCGCTCTATTCGATTCATCGCTTAGCTGTTCTAATTTTCTGTTGGAATCCTCCCTAGCTAATCGTATTTCCTCTAACATTCTCATCATTAACTCATTTCCTGTTTCTCCTGACTCCGTCTTAGACTGATCCCTACTACCTCCTGCTTCTTCTTGCATTTCTGCTTCTGTCGTCTTAAATAAAGCACTATCACTGCTTTCTATTTCCACCCCTTGACTTCGAAGCCACTCTTTTCTCTACATCCGTCACACTTTTCACCCCCACATACGCCTACACACTCCTTTCACACATCTACAAAAAATATTCACACTCAGCTCTTAATTTCAGGGTCGTCAGTTTCCTGAAACAGTTACACACTATCTGAAATTCGAGCCCTCACGTTCATATATATATATATATATATATATATATATATATATATATATATTGTAACAAATACGATTTTCTGCTATTTAAATATATGCTTTTGTCCAATACACCTATTCAATAAATATTAAATTTCTATAGGAACCATGTAACTTTATTTTTTGTTCTTACTGACAGGACCACGTTGTAAATGCCAGTGAAACGTATTTTTTTTTGTTTTATGGGCGTGGCGTCAGTGATACTTATTTTTCCAAAAATCTTCCGACAAAGCTAGGGGTCTATACCTGGGTAGAGCAATGAGAAATGGGGGGTAAGTCGAATTCTGTTTGCAAACCAAAGTTAAGCTAAATCGAATAGGCGCCACCAAATCCTGATGTGATTACGATAATTGCATAGCACAGTTCTAAGGGCGGACGTGGAGACCCAAAGAAAAAATAATCGCCTTCGTTGACAAAAACCTGTCTTAACAAAATAAGACGCAGCTCCTGTAAGAAATTGTGATAGTTAAATAAATAAAAAAGTGGAACACCATTTGTGTCCTGCAAAAATATATAAAGAAATAATAAAAAAGTATTTCCAATATAAAATTGGCATCAATTTATTACTCAGAAGGGTTTTAGCTTTATGTAATTAGATTTGATCGCACTTGATCAAAATAAAAAATCTTCAATTTTGAGCTAATTGTTTACTAAAAAAAACTCTTTTAAAATAATATAACTTGTAACAAAAAATTTTATCATTAACTGCATCAATTTTAAACTTTTAATTTTCCTTTTTGTCTTCCATTATTATTAATCAAGCAACTTTACTTTAAACATGAACTTGTTGTACAAATTAAATTATTAATGGTTGGCAAGCATAACACAGTAAATTAAATTCTAACCTGGGCAGATCTTTTCAGGTAGATAACAAATTATTAGCTCCTAACAATATCAGCATTTGAGCTTTCAAAATTACGTATAATAATCTAAGTGTAGATAAAGCTGATCACAAAAATAGGCATGTTTATTTAAATTGCATTACAGTTGCTCAAAGCATTTGCTTTTAAGGCAACATCTGTCAGCTGTACAAAGTAGAAAAATATGACGTCGGAAACACCTGTTGACATTACCGACGGTTCACATGGAGCAAAGCATGTTTTTTTTAGAACGCTAATTCAGTAAACTTTCGTTTTACAACTTGTAAAACCAGCTCAACAATTAGTTGAAACTTTTACAATTTACGTGTATTAAGCATCAAAGCAAGTTAACGTGTTCCAAGTTTTGAAACACATGCAAAAAAAACTTATAGCTATCTACGAACTAAAACTGCAATAGTTGCTTTACGACAAAGTAAGACGGGATGCCCGTTCTTCAAGCAAAGATAACAGCGTTTGCAATTTGAAACGACTTCATCCAAATCAACTTCTATAATTCCTTCCTAGACAAATTTCTTGTTAGGCAAAGTTTAAATCAATTATTCTTGTCGAGTAATATTTGTTGCGTTCCACGTGTCGAATCATATCCTGTCGCATTACATTCTGTAGCAGTCGTGTTCTCAAGGTTGAATTATGTCACTTTCTAAAGGTTGCATCTTAAGTGTGTCCTTCTAAAGGTTGCATCTTACGTGTCGCGTTAAATAAATTACCTCAAATTACATAAGTTTGTATAATATATACATTACCAACCGTTATTCGAAGATATCTTCACCATTTGTAATGGATTCGAAGATTGCCGGCCTCTAGCCAAGGGTACATGTTGATATCGCTATCGCCTGTGGCCGACTATCACGTAACCAGGGCCGAGCGGTCGCGCCGTCAGGAGGGGAACGAAACAATCAAACAGAGATGTGCTTGCAAATAGCTTTATACGACACAGATATCTGAATATAATTAGATTACTAAGGAACGATGCAGGCTTAGCGCATTATTTTTGAAGTTAAGTGCAAATAATTATTATTAATAAAATTGTTACATTATTCTTGAAATTATATGCAAAGAATTATTATTGAAAATAAAATTGTTACAAGCTTGAGGTCTGCTACAACAGTTTTATACTTTCAACTACGATATTAAATGTAACTATACTGCACACACAAAATACTAGCCAAAAGCTTTATTACTATGGTGTCTGAATCAGTATTTAGCACTTGATCTAAATAAAAAAAAAAAAGAGCTTTAATATTTTCGTTTGGTTATTTATATCATTATTCAAACCCCCTACTGGACCCGTATCATTCGAAAAGCTTATTTTCCAAAGCGGAAAATTTCTCCCGTCCTACCTGCTATCGAATTCGTTTTCTACCTTCGCGTGTGTGTTCGTTTCGAAAACTGTTGGCTCTCAACCAATGACAAAGTTTCCTGTCGTCACTAAACTCCTCCTAAGCGCTATTTATCTTTGTTC
>JARFIW010000473.1:0-58571 GCA_036346225.1 Platerodrilus igneus | reverse complement strand
GTTTATCTGTGGGATGATTTATCTAAACAAAAAATTTAAGATATTTATCTCAAAGATGAAAATGGTTAGTCGAAGAAAATTTGGTCCAGATGAGTGAAAATGAGATTCTGGAGGAAATGAGGTTTGGATCCTTGATTTTACCTACTACAATAGTTATGATCAAATGTATGTAGCTACCGGAAGTCCTCAATGGTGGCCATATGGTACCACTGGTTTTAGTGGACAATGACAACAGTTCTATAAATAAATTATTGAATATACTTATAAAATCGCTGTCGTTAAACAAGTCTTTTAAAATTTATCGATATTTTAAACTTGAAAATCGTTATTTAAATATTACTGAAATTTATTAAAAGCTGTTCTGACGCGAAAAATGATTGGAAAAATTTCGATTAAATAAAAATCAATCACTGCAATTAACTGGAAGGTATGTAAACAACTTTCACCTTAAAGTGAGTGAAATTAAACGCGGAATTATGGACGTTGCTCGCAATTATTAAATCAAGCATTATTTGCATATTTAATAAACTACTTAAATTTTGTAGTGTCGGCAATGAGCTACTCGCTTATTGCACTCAGCACTAATGGTTTGATTCAAATCCCAAAAATTAACCTTTTGTTCACTTTGGTTACTACGGTGGGTTGCTAGTATAGAACGCAATTCTACCCAAAAAAACGTAATCAAAATCAATAACTTTAATCTGTCTATTTGAACGATTTTCTTATCATCATCATCATTAGGTCTTCAGTCCTGGAACTGGTTAGACGCGTACTATCATTGTTTCCTATTCTGAACTAAGCTACAGATTTTCCTGAAATTTGCAGACTGCATCTATCACTATCTAATCTAGGTCTACATCTACCTGTTTTTTCCTATTTCTGCTTGTAATATATCCCATACTAATCCCCACAAATGCTTTAGAACATATTCTACCCTTCTATTTCTCCTATTTTTTTTCATCGATATCTTTGTTCCGCTACTATTTCTATAACATATTTGTAATTAACTTTGTCTGTCCATGCCTATCATCCTCATACATTTGAAGCACATTAAAAGCTGTACCGGTTTTCTGTTTGCCCATATTTCATAGACATACTGTGCTGTGCTCCACACATATGCTATTAATAATTTTCTTCTTGTTTCTATGTTCGTTGTCTTTCATCATAGGCGTTATTCTTTCTTGTTAGATACAGATCGGTCCCTTTGTATTGTTTTACAATTATATACCCTATTTCTCCAAAATTCAGTGGTTGTGAAGGGGGAGACAGCTCCGTGGCTTAGTAGTATGTGTGTGACAACTACGCACAAGGTCCCTTCGAATGACACGGTGTGCTTGAAAAATGTTAGTGAGCATTTTCAAAAATACTTGTTCGGATGAGACTAATGAAGTCCCTGTGTGTGTGGTCACGCACGTTAAAATTATCTTGCTTGGAACAGCAATGGTTCGGCAAAATTCAAATTTTCCAGGTAAAAACTCGTTTTACCAATGTAGTACCTTAGGGTGAAGCATTGGAAAATCACATGAATGTGAATAAGCAATCTATGGCTGCCAAGTTATCCCAGCACTTGAACATTGGCCGATTAAATATTTTTATAATATATCTTTTCGCACAGTCAACATTAGTTGCAAATATTTCACAACCAACACCTGTAGTTGTTTATAATAATTATCAGATTTTTCTGCGCTTGTTTTTCGTCATAAAGTTTTCAATCTTAAAACTGGTTGGACACGTACCTGCACTTATTTATATTCTAAGCTAGCCTACACGGTTTGAAATTCTCAAACAGCCTATATACAGCACGGATCCCCTTCTATTCTTTTATAACTTTATGCCCTATTTCACTGAGATTCAGTAAAGGGAGTTAAGCAGCTTGTGGCTGCCAAGATCCCCCAACACTTAGACATTTGTCGAATTAATAGTTTTCCAGTAAATGCTTTCAGACAATCAACATTTTTCGAGAATATTGCCCAACCAATACTTGCAGTTGCTTATAATAATCATCATGTTTAAGTACAGTTACAGTTTCGTCATTAGTTTATCCATCTTGGGGCTGGTTGGATGCGTAGCTCCATTAATTTCTATTCTGAGTTAACCTACACATATCCCTGATATTCCTACAGTATACATCTTTCACTATCTGTGTGCAGTAGTCTAACCTAGGTCTACCTCTACTTCTCCTTTTTCCTATCTTTGCTTCAAATATATCCCCCGCTATTCCCTCATGCCGTAGTATGTGGCCTATCATCCTATCTCAGTAGAGCATAATTGAGGCGACTGGCGCCTCATTTCCACCAATCCTCATTTCCACACACATCTGGACCAAATTTCATGTAAATTATGGAGGAAATGAGGAGATTCATTCCTCATTTACACACATCTGAACCAAATAGTTTTCTTCGACTAACCATTTTTCATCTTTCGAGATAAATATATCTTAAATTTTCATCTTTCGAGATAAACCTATCTTGTTTGGTATCAATTAATATTAGAATTTTCTCAGCTACCCGAATCTCTAGGAATTTTTTAGATAGCTCCATCCCCAAGGGAGCTACCCTAATTTTAAGATTTCTTACCTGTAGCGACTTTTGAGCGTTCTTATAAATTTTTTTATACATGCGATACATTAAATTAGCTTAGAATTTTACGCAGAATTCGAATCTGCAAACAGATTTAAAATCGGACCACACCCTGCAAAGTTACACTTTAAAGCCTGGAACCTCTAAATTTTTGCTCGTATATATTTAACTCCATTTTTAAAACCTTTTTCGCTACCCAAGACATATGCTTTAACCAATACAAAGAAATAAGCACACAAAATTTTAATAATTTATTTACAGTTTAATAAACTAATTACAATTTTTACAAAGTATAACATTATTTTGTTTGTGTAGCCGAATCCAATCAGTTGAAAGTAACTTGTAACAAAAAAAAGAAATTAATGGGTTGTTTAAATAGCCCTGTAATAAAAAGAGATTAAAGTAAAAGAGAGGAAACGTGTTTTCAGTTAATAAGACATATTGTTGTTAATCCAACAATATGTTTTACCGTCCGGCGAGACCACGTGGAGGTAAACACATATCGCCGGGAACGAAGGAATTATTAAGGATGGGGATGGTAGGTATGCTTATAACTAACTTATATACTACTATATATACACAATAAAATATGAGCAACTATCTAATATCCTTATGCCCCCATGCACATGTGGAAGTACTACCAGGGATGACGTACCTTTTATCATCTTCTGCCGATAAACTAATTTTATTGATTAATTGGGTGTAGAGTTGATGCTTTTTACTACGAATACATACCATGCTATGCATAAGGGCACTAGAATTATTATGCACAATGTTCTTGAAACTATCTAAACTAATCCCCGCCACCACATTACGACAAACACCCTTGATTTTTTTAATTACATCCTTCTCACTAAGAATACAATACGACTTGGCCCTAGTCCCAACAAATTGTAACACCAAGTCACCGTTGAATTCGTCTTTAAACTTGCCGGGAATCTTTTTGTTTACAAGAGGCATATTGTATTTGTTGTCTCGAGGGTAGTCACAAATATCGAAATTATCTATTATAGCACTTAAGTCACTATAAAAGACTTTTGTTTCCACACTATACACTAAAGAGTCAGTGTCTGTGTAAAGTAGTGAGAGTTTGGCTCCATACAAATGTTTCATGGTATTATAATAAAAATCATACATGAGGGTCTTTGAAATACCTAAAACTGAAAAACCTGCATATACAGTGTGTCCAAATTTCGAGTCTCTACATTGTGATTTCAGTTGTTATAACAGATAGAAATTGGGTTAAATGGGGAAAGATTTGGAGGAATCCAGGCCAGTTTTGTATCCGTTTACAAAATTGGTGTAAGTTGTCTGGTTTTGGAGATATTCGAAGAAAACTAAAAATGGCGGATTTTGTTTTTTGATAATAAAACATGAATCATAAGTCCCACCATCACAAGACTTGCACATTATTAAGACACTTTTTTAAAAAGAGTATTTTAGCATAAACAGAATCATTCGACTGTCTTTTGTTTTCGAGGAAACGCCCACAACTTTGTTTTTCTTATGGCCGCCATTTTGAATATTAAGTGAATATTATGCGCCTTAAAATTACCTTTTCAAAAATATGCCACATGTCTATAAAAAAATGCAAAACTATCCTAAATTTTAAAAATAACTAAATTTGTATGTTCTTTAACGGTTGGTAATCCCAACAGGGCAAAAATTGGATTTCTACTTTCCAAACAGTAGTAGTAGTAGTAGTACCACATACATTTTGTTAAGTAGAACTCGTAGAGTATTGGATATAAATCTTAAAATTAACTTAAACATAAAACTGTAGCCTATCTTATCTAATTTAGGGAACAAAATTAAATGTGACCGAAACAGCAAACTATCATCTAAATTCCTTCCCGTAGATGCTGAAAATGCTGTCCGTTTGCATCACGGCATATTCGACATTTAATTAAAACTTTCCGTACAACTCTGCTTAACGTGCGCCTATTTATAGAGTTAAGAATGTCACGGACTCTTTCCTGCAGTTCGTTTATATAATGAGGCGGTTCAAACTCATATACCTCATTTTTAGCAAAACCCCATAAATAAAAATCAAGTGGTGTAAGATCTGGTGATCTTGCCGGCCACATAATTGCTCCACTATTACATATAATATTTTGGCCAAAATGTTCAGCTAAAAGGCCGCTAACTTCTCGGGAATTGTGAGCTGGACAACCATCTTGCTGAAACCATAGTTTTCAGAAATCATCATCATTTGGTACAAGTCCTCTAATAGCCGGAATTATTTGGTCTCTTAACAATTCCGTATATCTGGCGCCATTGAGGTTATTGACAAAATAAAAGGGTCCAATCAAATTATTACCTATAAAAGTATTAATTACATTGGTTAATTTACTAAAATATTTATATCATAATTAACTACCTAAGATACCACACCAAACGTTAAATCCATATCTCGTTTGAAATTTGCGTTGCGCCGTCAGATGATGATTTTCAGTGCTCCAGTGATGCGTGTTATGTTTATTGAACACACCGCAATTGGTAAACCGCGTTTCGTCTGTCCATATTATCAATTCTGGAAAGTGCGGTTCTTCCTCGCATTTTGGATGTACCAATTACAAAAACGCATTCGTCTGGCGAAATCTTCTTTGAGGCCTAGGACAATAGTAGGTTTATAAGGATGAAACTTTTCCTTTTTAAAATATTATGAACAGTTGATTTTGGAATATTAAGTTCACGGCTTACAGATCTTACGGATGTGGATCGATTTCGTGTTACCGCCTCAGTAATGCTTAGAACACGTTCCTATTGTTTAAGTCGTATTGTTCCTAGTCTGTTCAAAAGCACCATAATTCAGTAAATTCATTACAATTTTTCTGAAGTATGTTTTATGCGGTTGTCGTCTTTCTGGATACAATTCCAAATATCTGGCGGATGCCGTATCAGCGTTCCGAAACGATTGTAAATAAGTATTTAGCATATCAAACTTTTCCTCATTCGAAAACTTGTAGACATGTGCCATTTTTTAAATTAAAAATGCAGCACCACCGGCACCAAAACTTACAACACACACAAGTTTATCTAAATTTTAGAATTTGTTTGACATATAACTGTAATTCAATTGTTTGGTTTTGTCACATACCACCGCCTACTATTATAAAACGATATCATTTTAACTCTAGTACCACCATAATTAATAATTTGTGTCAAATGCTGTTTGTGTACATTATAAAAAGTGTATTGTACTTTTCATAAAGTAGAAATCAAATTTTTGCCCTGTTGGGATTACCAAACGTTAAAGAACATACAAATTTAGTTATTTTTAAAATTTAGGACAGTTTTGCATTTTTATAGACATGTGGCATATTTTTGAAAAGGTAATTTTAAGGCGCATAATATTCACTTAATATACAAAATGGCGGCCATAAGAAAAACAAAAGTTGTGGGCGTTTCCTCGAAAACAAAAGACAGTCGAATGATTCTGTTTATGCTAAAATACTCCTTTTAGAAAAGTGTCTTAATAATGTGCAAGTCTTGTGATGGTGCGACTTATGATTCATGTTTTATTATCAAAAAACAAAATCCGCCATTTTTAGTTTTCTTCGAATATCTCCAAAACCAGACCACTTACACCAATTTTGTAAACGGATACAAAACTGGCTTGGATTCCTCCAAATCTTTCCCCATTTAACCCAATTTCTATCTCTTATAATAACTGAAATCACAATGTAGAGACTCGAAATTTGGACACACTGTATAGGCTTGTTATACAAAACTTTTACCCTATCCATCTGTATAATAACCAAATTCTCACCTAGCACTATACTACTATTAAAGTTTGGGCGGGCGATAAGTCCACTCGAACACAATTTTTGTCCATCGTGTCCCCACCGGGGCACGATTTTCACATCAACCCTCTTGTCGACATTCTCCATCGTTTTTCCAAAGACGGCATTGTTCATTAATTTGAAAAAGTCTTTTTCAAACGCATTTCTAGCGGATGTCCTAAGGGTGGTGTTCAAATCGATGTAGGGTTTTAACCAAGACGATTGATCGAATTCCAATACTCGATGGATGCCGGTGAGTCTAAGTTGGGGGTACCATGGTCTGCGGACAAAACGGTAAATCGTTATGAGGACCGTGTAGGTCCTCTGGATACTCCAGATCTACTTCCAGGATGTACCCCTTGTCCCCTGTTACAGATATGTTATCGATGTGGGCTTTCAGGAGGTTAAGCTCTTTCTCTTTCAACCACCTGAATCCGCTTATCGGTAGCGGTTGTGACATGGCCCATCCATACAAATTATTGGCATCGTAGTAAGCCAAGTATTTGGAGGGTTTGCTGGGAACGTAATTCTCCATATACTTATTATTGGCTTCGGCATACCGAGCGCTGCATTGGGTTAACCCACCGCAAATGCCTTTTTTTACAAAGTGATGCATTTCTACATCGGTGAATAGATCCAGTTTAACTCCGGTATATTTCAGCATGGCGTCCCAGCTTAGACTAGGTGCCGTCATATATTGGCAGGGGTCCAAGTCGTAGGTTTTCAAACACACACCCCGGAAATTTTCGAACACGTCAGCTAATAATACAACATCGGTCTTCAAGTACAGATCGCTATATTCACCGAGCGTGCATATGTTGAAGGCGTTCCATACATTCTGAGCGTGATCGTATTCAGACAACGAAATCACAGTATTCGTGAGATTATTATAGAATTCCTCTCGGGGTGGTAGACTTGACCTATTTAATACTGAGGCGTCTGTCACATACCTGTACGGGAACACACCCTTTCTGCGTAGAAAAGAAAACTGTATATCGTCGGGGAAACACTTCCTCATCTCAACAAACTGCTTGCATTCCAAATTTTTCACCAACTTGTCCAAAGACGATGCCATGAAATGCAGGGAATCGATGAATCGCAGCTGTACTGTGGAATTGTTAGATTCATCATCATCTTCTTCTACGTCTGGTTCTTCGTCATATAACCTCACATGCTTTGTGAAAGAAATGAAACGTTCTTTGTTATTTGGGATCACTGTAACGCGCTCCTTCCATAATTCCTTCACAATAAAATGGGAATCATACCCACTTAAATTGTGAAATACCACAGGGATGAAATTTGGCATCCGGTATTGGATGTTGCATTGGCGATGTGCTGCGAAGCGGAATTTCCCTGTAAGATGGCAGTGATCCCTTACTCGATCATCTCCCAATGGTTTCTTGCAGATACCGCAATCATCTACCATATAATATAATAATTCGTCTAAAGGCTCCAACGCTGTCATCGGCACATTAGTTTCAAGGATTTTACCCAATCTGCGGGCTTCCTCCTTCAACTTCTCCATAAAGACTTTGGCGGCATCAACTCCTCTGTACAATTCAAACTTATCCAAATTCTCGTCGTAGGAGCATTTAATGTAATATGCGAAGCTGTATGGTTCGTGTTGGTGAGTGCTGTTAGTAAAGGAGCCGGAGGGATCCTGTGCTGCCGAAGAAATAGGCTTCAACACGCTTTCAAAGTCCGCATACACAACAAACGGTACCCTCATTTGCTTGTGCACGTTCGTAAACTCTAATACGTTGTTGAAGTGGTTGGGCATCTTTGTCGCAACGTGATTACAGTCTTGTTCGGTATGTTTAGCAAGTTGCTCCTCGCTACGAAAAAACACAAGACACCCATCACAAACCCATTTATACTCCTTATACTTCGACAGCTGCTTGTCTACCAATTTTCCCAAGTTCTTGATCCAGCAGTAGTGTTCTTTATCTTCTTCCTGGATATATAGAAGGTTGACATGCCGATCCCTCTTGCGTGCTGTAAAGTGGAGGGGTCCCACGATGGACTTGCCTTCTACACCAAAAACGTTAACACTGATGTTATTTTGCTCCTCAAACCGGTGTATATCCTTTATGGGTATCAGGAACTGTACTCCTGTCACGTCGAGTACAGTCGAGTAGTGCGGGTAACTAGACACCCTTTGTAGATCGCGAGCACCGGGGTATAGGGCTGCTACAACGCTCCAGGCAAAGCATGCGTCATCGTTGTTCTGCACGTTAACAACGGCATGTTTCTCCCTTATCCATTTGGGGAGCTCAATGTAGGACCCCCCACGAAGAGGTTTATACTTGTTTATATTCACCTCCAAGTATAGCACATTTTTCAGACTCCATCCTAAAATTTAAAAATTAGAAACAAAATAATAATAATTTTTCAAAACTTACCAGAATCTCGTTCTTGGAACTCATCTGACTTAGCCGACATCCTTTCCACAAAGGAATTGTAGACATCCCCTAGGTTGCTGGATGATGTGATAATCATGTTTTTGGTGTTGAAGGATTTCACATCTTCAACACCCTCTGACACACCCATCTTGGTGTACCCACCAAACACCTCCAGGTTCACCTTTAGGGAGGTGTGTATATTCAACTGTTCCCCGACTAAGGTTATGAACCTCTCCCTCTGGTTGCGGAGAAAATCCAACAGACCTAAAAATACAAACTAATCAAACACAAAATACTTATAAAAGAAAAAATACGTACTTGTAGAGTCAACATTATTAATTCTGTATGTAGCGATTCGACTTTAAATGCGGTCGCTACAACCTCTACGCCTCCATCCAGGACACGGCTAGCAGCAGTCTTGTGCGCGTTCGTGCATTGGTGGGCTACCAAGTTGGCAACATCCACACCACACTCCTCGCATCTTCGCAGTCTTTTGGGGGCAGGTCCCTCAACGGTCGGCGCAGCCGGTCGTTTGACCCCGGATGGACCTGCAACGGGGACAACCACACCATGCTTGGCATCCTTATGACGCTCCAAGTTGTCCCTCCGCGAGAAGGATGCCGGGCACACTTCGCAGGTGAACAAGCCGGGCTTCTCATTTGACACCAACCCATGCTGCTGGATCTGGTGTCGTTTTAAACTATCGCTTCTCGAGAAAGCTGCACCACACACATCACAAGTAAAGGAAGACATTTTTTCTATAAGAAAATTAAAAACTGGTCAAAGACTTTTTAGCTGTTGTAACTAGTCAAAGACTAAACAGAAACTGAATCATATTGCATTGCACGGTGCTTTTATACCCTGTTGGTGTAATTATGTAGTTTACTTTTAAATTAGGAGAAACCCAACGTCGTTTAACCTTGAGTAACATTCCAAACTAGTCTAATCACACCAGTAAAACCTAATATTCTTAACTAACCTTGAATCGGATTACAAACTAGTTCATGTCTGTCTGTAAAATACTGCAAATGATAATGAGGAGCATGCGCAACAACAACCCTGAAACATTTAAAAGGACGAGCCGCATAGGATTCCTCTCAGTCATCTCGGTGAAATCAGTGCAAAGCAATGGAGTCTGTAGATGTTAATGATGCACAAGTTTCGTATACCGAAAATCTGATTAATAAGTTTACGTATAGTTTAAGTGAATTGGGCGAACACCCTCATAATGTGGAAATTGGGTTTGTTATAAACCAGACAATAAAACCCGTATTACGATTGGTGTGTAGCAAGAAATATTGTGGCAACCATGTTCTGGAATTGACATACGAAAATTGGTTGGTATTTACAAATTTTCAAGTGGAATTTCAAATCAACGTATTTTCTCGTAACGTGCTAAATGTCGATTAAATGGTGTACCCGAAATGGAAGATCTACACATACAACTAGGAGGGCCGTTTTTTATCACTCTATCGCCATTGTTTGGAACAACCTAGGACGAAACGTTTCAGTTAAAAATAATAATGGGTGATAGCTCGATAGTTATAAACGAATTGGAGTGCCGTAAACTATTCCATATGCGAGAGCTGTTTGAGTATCAACTTAAGCAGCTGAAAAGTCGTGACTTCCCAGCATTATACAGCGAATTAGTAGGGTTTGTTGCTAATTCTAATTTAAATGATTGCGATCGGTTTAATACTCTGACTGAAGGGGAGAAACGAATTAAAATCTTGATTGAAGGCGAAGTTTGAATTGGCAATATTTTATTCTACAACGAATTGAATCAGAGCGCCCTAAATGCATTGGAGCTGGTTATATGTTTTCCGGATATATTTGTGCGAGACGTGATGCGTACAAGAACATTAGTGGAAATGTTTAGACGTTTAAATTTGTCGGAATCTGAAGATTCTGGTTATGGTGATAACTAGAAAAAGTATTTTATAAAAGACAGTCCAAGAGACGTGGATGTAAATGTATTGTTATTGTAAATTTTTTGAAAAAAGTATAAATAGACTCGTTGTTGTTTATTTATTTAGTATAGTTTGAGATTTTTTTGAGTAAACACATGATTATCTGTTCTGGAGAGGGTTTAATCAACAGCGCTATAAACAGGTTACCGTTTGAGCTGCATATTTCAGGTTATCAGTACTGCGGTCCTGGTACAAAGTTGGATGAGCGCTTAGCAAGAGGTGATCCTGGAATAAACGAATTAGATAAATTGTGTAAAGACCACGACATTGCATACTCCAAGTACCCCGACGATCTTCCAGCCAGACACCGAGCAGATAAAATTTTAGAAGAAGAAGCCTGGGGGAGAGTTAAGTCTAAAAACACAAAGTTTGGGGAAAAAGCCGCAGCTTGGTTTGTGACAAACGCTATGAAAGCGAAGAGAAAAATGGGTATGGGCTTAAAGAAGAAAATAAGTTTCAAAGGCGGATTTTTGAAGAAAATACGAGCCGCAGTAGACCGAGTTGGTTCCGACAACTTGAAAAAGCTGTTAGATGTTGGTATTCTAATTGGTAAAAAAATCATAAAAGGAGCCGGTGGGAAAAGCAAAATTAAAGTCCCACGTATTATACCCGTTCCACAGAAAGGATGTTTTCTGCCATTGATTCCGATATTCGCGGGACTAAGTGCTCTAGGGGCGCTAACAGGTGGTGCTGCGGGGATAGCTAAAGCAGTAAATGATGTCAAGACAGCCAATGAACAGCTTAAGGAGAGCGAACGACACAACAGATCTATGGAAGCCATTACTGTTGGGAAAAAAGGAAATGGAATGTTTCTAAAACCATACAAAAAAGGCACAGCATTATTCTTGAAACCATACAAACAGGGGAGTGGTATTTGTAAAAAAGTATCAAAAAACTAGGCAAGTTACCTCGAAGAGCTCTCACCGATGTAGATATAAGGAAACACGCATCTAACATTCCTCATTTTCGCAACGTCTTTTCTAGAGATCAGTTACAGAAGATTAGACCGCATGTCAACGAATCGGGAGTGATTAATTTGGATACCACCAAAGGTTGAAACGTCTTTTTTCAAAGAGCCTAGCCGTTGCCGGCGCCAGTGAAACGAATATAGTTTTTTGAGGCACCTGCCCTACGTTTATTGGAAGCCAGTGAAACTAATTTTTCTTATATATAGCTGGCCTCACGTTATGAGCAAGTGTAACGAAGTCTTCCGACATAACTAGGGGTCTATTCCTTGGGTAGAGCTATGAGAAATGGGGGGGTAAGTCGAAATCTGATTGTAAGTCAAACTTAATCCAAAACAAATAGGCGCCACCAAGTCCTGACTTATTTATAATAATTGCGTGGTATATTTCTAGGGCGGACGTGGAAACCCAAAGAAAAAATCGCCTTCGATGACAAAACCCGTCTTAACAAAATAAGACGCTGCTCCTGTAAGAAATTGTAATAATTAGATTAATAGAAAGGTGGAACACTATTTGTGTCCCGCAAACATACCTAAAGAAATATTAAAAAGATATTTTCTATATAAAATTGGCATCAAAATTCTACTCTTAAGGATATTAGTTTCCTGTTGTTAGGTTTGACCATATTTGATCAAAATAAAAAACTTTAATCTTGAACCAATAATTTACTCAAAAGATTCTCTTTTAAAACAAAATGCAATGCAACAAAATTTCATAAATAATTAAATGAGTTCGTGAATTTTAAATTAAGGTTTATCAAAATTGTTGATAATCAAACATTTTACAGCTTAGTGTAAACTTGTTACACTAAAAAGGTCCGACCCGTGCAGATCTGTTCAGGAGGATTACATTTTAAAACGTTGTTACTCAAGTTTTGCTTTTCTAAATTACTTGTATTAGTTTTAATTTCTACTAAAAAGCAGATCACAAAAATATTCTTGTTTACTCAACTTGGACTAACGGTGTTCCAAGCATTTGTTTTCTAGAACACATCTGTCAGCAGTATACTGCAGACAAACAAGTGACGTCAGTAACACCTGTTGCTGTTACTAACGGTACATAATGAACCACGTGTGTGGTTTCTAAAACCATCAAAATAGTGAATTATAATTTTAACACTGGAAAATTCCAGCTCAACAAATAATTGAAATTTTTATACTATTCGTACTTTTACACAATCAAACAAATTAAAGTGTTTCTAATGTATAAACCATCAAAAAAAGATTCTTAAAACTAACTACGAACCAAAACTGCTTTTTGTAGCCTTGAAGAGGTACTTGTTATATCAAGCGGAATTTACTGTATGTTGTGTGGACCCAGCTCATCCTCAACAGCTCCTAGCACATGGAATTGCTCCAGGTGTCGAATTAAATGCAGTCACAATACATCCGTCAGCTGCTGCAATATGTTGAATCACGCTGCCTTACCAAATAACATCTTTACGTTGTGTAATAAAATGGTCTTCTATAAATTAGTCAAATTTTCCATCTTCTAAGTTGCTTTTTACAGGTTGTAATACAAAGTGGTTTTAACATCAGTGATTGGATTTGTTGTTTTCAAAGTTGCATTTTTTAGTGTTGTTTTTGCGCTAAATAAAATATCTCAATTAAACAATTTAATAACGTTCATAGGATACCAACCGCTATTTAAAAATGTGTCTCGACTGCTCAAAATTTATACGCAAATTGCCGGCCTGCGTTTTTTCGTACATCTTGACTCTACTATCTCGCATGGCCGACTGGTTATCAATCTCGCTCGGACGAACGGAGTGTCCCAGGAGGGGGCTGTCAACCAAAACGCGCTTGCAAATTGCTATCGAAGACACAGATATTTGACTATACATAGAATGCTACATAAAGATGCCGCTTTAGCGTAATACCAAAGTTGTTAAATGTATTTTACTTATTATTTTAATAACAGTGTTTTATAATTCTTGCACTTTTATGAATGGATTTAATAACCAAAAAATAAAATTGTTACACTACCCCTTTCCTAAAAGAAAAAAAATTTTCTAACAAAGAAAAACTTTAAGTATAACAAATACAAAAAAAATTTTTTTTTAATATACTAGCCTCTTCTACATTTCTAATTATCAATACAAATTCTTATGAATTTATTAAAACGAGGGGGACAAATATTTACAAATTTGAGTGTGTCGGTAGCTACGTGTACCTAACGTTCATAGGGAGACAAAATCGGGGAGTCACAATTGGTGTATGTCAAAATTGGGAGGGGTCAAAGTAAAAAGTCAAACACTCCACGGGACAAAAAAAATTAATCAAAAGCTAAATTCAAAGTAACCCTTTAACTAGATGTTCTTACTCCTACCGAGGCTAGTATTTACTAACTATAACCAAACATATTAGAAATTACCTTAATTTCCACAAATAAAGACTCCACTTGCTGGAGCTCAAGTAGCTCTATATACCAAAAAAGGAACGCTACTACATCAAAATAGCATAACTATTCAAAATATTATCACTATAAGGTGATAATCAAAAGAGTAGCCTAACTAATAGGTCTAAATTCAAAATACCATCATCACAAGGTGATAATCAAAACTAAGGTAACCTAACCAAAAGGTTACTCACAAAATTCGAATACAAAACCGAACCAGTTAGGGCTGTAATATCCTACACCCTACTGATTATCCTATCACTAATTTTCAAACAACACATCTTATTAGTGATGGAACAAATGGTGAGGTTCACCATGCAAACCTTTGACCTTATCAAACAAAATTTTCTGACAGGTCAGAAATAAGGGAAAGAATAAATCAATATTCTCTCTACCTAAATGTGTAGAAATCAGGACTAGCAACTTAAATAGCCCACTTATCTCTACATCCTAAAGACATCTGTCAAAGACATCTTCTAACAACATCTTCAAATAACGCGCGACTAAAACAACCAGTATGCACACTAATGCACACCTCAAAACTACTACAAAAATCCTTAACCACTTGCTTCAATTACCAAACAAAAGTTTCAAAAAAATTAGTTACCAAATGGCAGTCTCCATTTTGTATTAGTAAAACGATGCCAAATCAAAGATCGGAACAAAACAAGGCAAACAACTACCGTTTTGCTTAACATCAAAGAGATGACTAGACTGGAACTAATCGTCAGGATCATCATTTTTATTTGGATACGATGCTTCAACGGGTTTCAAGTCCTTAACATGCCATTTTCCGGCTCTTGTTCCATCTTCATTTTCTAACTCATATACTAAATTGGAAAGTTTTTTTCGAACTCTACTCAAAACGAACTTTAGAGCTAACTTAGCGGAGAATTTATCACCAGCACTTGAAAGCACCTTATTAGCTCTCCAAACGCTCACTCCGACTTGGAATGAAATGTCTCTTCTTCTAAGGTTGTAGCGTCTACTCGAACGTTGATAAGCTACATGCAAATTTTCACGGACATTTCCAAAAATATCAAACAAAAGTTAACGATCCAAAACATAAGAAGGTCTACTACTTGAAACAACATCTACATCCTCACCAGGTTTAAAATTATCACTATAAGCTTTTCCACTTAAGGGTACCTGACGACCAAAGACTAAAAAATTTGATATCTCACTATCATGTTCTTCTACGTACGAACGAATTGCAGTACCAACTGTCTTATTAATTCTTTCCACAAAATTGCATTGAGGAGCATACACAGCATTGTACCAAATCTTTTGGATTTCGTACCTTGCACACAAAGCTTTAAAAACACGTCCAATCAACTGTGGACCATTATCACAAATAACAAATTGTGGTACTCCGTAGACAAGAAATACTTTTTCCTCTAAAAACTTCTCAATTAAATGTGCCGTGGCACTACGCAAAGGCTGTAAAATCGAATACTTCGAAAACCAGTTACCAACAACTAAAAGTCATTTTCCTGCTTATGAATCATGAATAAAAAAACTAATCACGACGATAGCTAACAAAAAAAATCAGTGTTCAGGTACACTCTCACCCTACTACCAACTGAACTGTCGAAACAACTACAATGCTTCACAACGCCTAAATATGCTAGAGTGACAAACCCTCTACGAGTCTCACCTAGACTAACAATACAAAAATTTACATCAAATCAAAAAAATATGATGCAAAGAATTCTAGAGCGCCTAACTCACCTCGAGTCTCGTCTAGACTTATGTAATGCCGAGCGACCAACTCTTCCTGAGTCTCGTCTGGACTAACATACTGCTGAGCGACCAACCACGACGACAAGTTCCGCCTAGACTAAATTGCGTTGCAATGCCGATCTAAATAAAAATCTGCTAACAAAATCAAAAACATGCTTATGCACAAGAGCAATTCTCAAATGACACGACGACAGCTCACTCCAATGTACCCTCAAAATAGAATCTCTAGCCTTATCATCAAATTTGGACAAAAATGTTCTTTATTGACTCAAGCAAATCAAACTCCAGGCTCATCAGCCTCTTTATCTAACAGTCTTCCTAAAATTTTCTTCTTTTCCAAAACTGGTTTCTCACTCACTACTCCCGTTCTTCTTTAAGCAGACAAACAATTTGGAATTTTTCCGACATGATTACAAAAGCCTAATGGAATCAAACTAATAAATCTAAATGATTTGAACCTTACAAAAGTGTCAAAACAAATTCGTGCAACTAAAGGTAAAAGTCAAAAAGTGTATTTGGTAAAATAAATTTTGCCAAAACAATATCAAAAAAAATTATATTGGGTCAAAACAGAATAAAAGTTAAAAATAAATTTGACTAAGGTAATTAATTGACTGAATGGGGGTTAACGTCTCAACCAAACTTTTAAATAAACAAATCTTAATGTCAAATAAACTTCGGACAAACAAATTTCGAGGCAAAACATTTTTTGAACAAACAAATCTCGAAACAAAATAATTTTTGAACAAACAAATTTCGAAGCAAAATAATTTTTGAACAAACAAATTTCGAAGTAAAATAATTTTAAACAAACAAATTTCGAAGTAAAATAATTTTGAACAAACAAATTTCGAAGTAAAATAATTTTGAACAAACAAATTTCGAAGCAAAATAATTTTTGAACAAACAAATTTTGAAGCAAAATAATTTTTGAACAAACAAATTTCGAAGCCCTACACGTTGGGTGCTAGTGAAACGTATATTTTTAAATTGGGCTCAGCTAGCCTCACGCATGTGCGCCAGTGAAACGAATATAGTTTTTTGAGGCACCTGCCCTACGTTTATTGGAAGCCAGTGAAACTAATTTTTCTTATATATAGCTGGCCTCACGTTATGAGCAAGTGTAACGAAGTCTTCCGACATAACTAGGGGTCTATTCCTTGGGTAGAGCTATGAGAAATGGGGGGGTAAGTCGAAATCTGATTGTAAGTCAAACTTAATCCAAAACAAATAGGCGCCACCAAGTCCTGACTTATTTATGATAATTGCGTGGTATATTTCTAGGGGCGGACGTGGAAACCCAAAGACAAAAATCGCCTTCAATGACAAAAACCCGTCTTAACAAAATAAGACGCTGCTCCTGTAAGAAATTGTAATAATTAGATTAATAGAAAGGTGGAACACTATTTGTGTCCCGCAAACATACCTAAAGAAATATTAAAAAGATATTTTCTATATAAAATTGGCATCAAAATTCTACTCTTAAGGAAATTAGTTTCCTGTTGTTAGGTTTGACCATATTTGATCAAAATAAAAAACTTTAATCTTGAACCAATAATTTACTCAAAAGATTCTCTTTTAAAACAAAATGCAATGCAACAAAATTTCATAAATAATTAAATGAGTTCGTGAATTTTAAATTAAGGTTTATCAAAATTGTTGATAATCAAACATTTTACAGCTTAGTGTAAACTTGTTACACTAAAAAGGTCCGACCCGTGCAGATCTGTTCAGGAGGATTACATTTTAAAAACGTTGTTACTCAAGTTTTTGCTTTTCTAAATTACTTGTATTAGTTTTAATTTCTACTAAAAAAGCAGATCACAAAAATATTCTTGTTTACTCAACTTGGACTAACGGTGTTCCAAGCATTTGTTTTCTAGAACACATCTGTCAGCAGTATACTGCAGACAAACAAGTGACGTCAGTAACACCTGTTGCTGTTACTAACGGTACATAATGAACCACGTGTGTGGTTTCTAAAACCATCAAAATAGTGAATTATAATTTTAACACTGGAAAATTCCAGCTCAACAAATAATTGAAATTTTTATACTATTCGTACTTTTACACAATCAAACAAATTAAAGTGTTTCTAATGTATAAACCATCAAAAAAAGATTCTTAAAACTAACTACGAACCAAAACTGCTTTTTGTAGCCTTGAAAAGGTACTTGTTATATCAAGCGGAATTTACTGTATGTTGTGTGGACCCAGCTCATCCTCAACAGCTCCTAGCACATGGAATTGCTCCAGGTGTCGAATTAAATGCAGTCACAATACATCCGTCAGCTGCTGCAATATGTTGAATCACGCTGCCTTACCAAATAACATCTTTACGTTGTGTAATAAAATGGTCTTCTATAAATTAGTCAAATTTTCCATCTTCTAAGTTGCTTTTACAGGTTGTAATACAAAGTGGTTTTAACATCAGTGATTGGATTTGTTGTTTTCAAAGTTGCATTTTTTAGTGTTGTTTTTGCGCTAAATAAAATATCTCAATTAAACAATTTAATAACGTTCATAGGATACCAACCGCTATTTAAAAATGTGTCTCGACTGCTCAAAATTTATACGCAAATTGCCGGCCTGCGTTTTTTCGTACATCTTGACTCTACTATCTCGCATGGCCGACTGGTTATTAATCTCGCTCGGACGAACGGAGTGTCCCAGGAGGGGGCTGTCAACCAAAACGCGCTTGCAAATTGCTATCGAAGTCACAGATATTTGACTATACATAGAATGCTACATAAAGATGCCGCTTTAGCGTAATACCAAAGTTGTTAAATGTATTTTACTTATTATTTTAATAAAAGTGTTTTATAATTCTTGCACTTTTATGAACGGATTTAATAACCAAAAAATAAAATTGTTACAAGGTTCGGGTACACATTGGGTGGGGTACCGAAAACGTGGAAATAGCGTGTATTACTACGATTCGTTTGGAGACTTGAGACCGCCGGAAGAAGTAAAGAGATATTTTCGAGGTTGTAAAATTTACTACAACAGTGCACCGGAGCAGACTTACAACACATACAATTGTGGACATTTAGTGTTAAAGTTTCTTAGTGACAATGGCTAAAACAGTGAGCGTGTTCGGGTATGGTAATGTCATATCGACAGGATCCATTTACCCACCAATTAAATTGAAACAGTACGGTGAATATGCTTTGGGTCTAGTGGGACTGTACACTTGTAACACTGCAAAACATACATCCGGAGAACAACAACTTATACTTTAACGATCCAGAGCATCGCAGAATAACCATTGAACCTGGATCATACGAATTAGAAGAAATAAATGCATATATACAGGACGTCTTCAAAAAATGGTTCAGTCAGAAGCCGGACATCAACGAGAACATTGAAAAATATTTTTAACTGAGTGCCAACAATAATACATTAAAGTGTTCTATACGAAGCAGTATACCGATAGATTTTGGGGCAAACCGTAAAAACAATATTGGAAGCATCTTGGGGTTTACCAACCGCAAATTGACTGCAGATACCGTACATATCGCTAATCAGCAAGTGAACATAATATCGGTCTCAAACATTTTTGTGGAAACCAATATCACCAGCGGATCGTTCAGAAACAATTTTCTTACCCACAGCATATTCGAATTCAGTCTATCTGTACCACCCGGGTATAATCTGAAAAAGGAACCTAACCACGTCATATATTATCCGCTGAGCATGACAGAAATTGATAATATTACAATCAGACTAGTCGATCATTTGGGTGAATTGGTAAACTTTTACCGAAACATACACCTGTGTGAGACTGGAAATAAAAAGTAGTTGAAAATGCCTATCGATTTTGTATATAAAGCACGCTACAACACCCCCAGACGATTAGAAGTGAATACGACGTCAAAGCGTCAAGTTGTCGAGAGACTTACAACAGAAGAAATACGTTTTTTAAAATCTTTGGGATTAAAAGTTATAAATGATGGGAGGCAGAAGTAAACGCAGCTTAGATCTCCACGGTGATGAAAACGTTAGAGTTGGAAGGCTTAAATATGAGGACGTACCCAAATTGGATGCGTTTGGAGGTTATAAATTAGACGAAACCATAATAAAAGAAGATTATTATACATATCTTCCCTTTACATTGAATGCAGAAAACAACGATCGAATTTCAATTGAAATCCAGAGCAGTGATAACATCACATACCCTCATGAAAGTTTCATATTTATAAGGGGCACCTAAAAACCTACGGAAACATTAAGGGAAGCGTCAACAACTGGAGACCCGATTAGAGCAGCAGAACCAGACCCTAAAGCTTACGAATTTACTAGAAATGCGCCATATTTTCTGTTTGAGGAAATTCAATAGATGTCTGCCGAATCCCTGGAATTACAAGAACTATTAAAGGTTTAGTATCCATGGTAGAATCAGAAACAAAATCTATTACACATACCGGGTGGAAGCCCGATACCATATTCCAAGATGGACGGTTTAGTTGTGCTATACCGCTAAAAACCATTTTTGGGTTTTTTGAAGATTACAAGAAAACTATCGTCAACATGCCTCAAGAGCTGATTTTAATCAGATCCAAGTCGGACGTAAATTGCTGCAAGTCGATTGGAAATACAGTAACGTTCAAAATACAACGTATTTCATGGGAGGTTCCGCATATAACATTAAGCGACTTTGCCAAGGCATCGCTGCTTTCGGAAATGCAAAATCAATCATCTATAATGGTTGCACTCAGAAAATGGGAACTACACGAATTACCGTCTCTAACACAATCAAAGTCGCAAGTATGGAGAATTAAAGTATCGAACGAAACAGAGAAGGCTCGGTGGATATTACTGGCGCTGCAAAATGGGAAGTACGACAGGAAAGAAGAAAATGCTACAAGCTTTACGAATGCCAACATAACCAATGTCAAAGTGTTTTTAAACTCTCAGATGTTCCCTCAAGGTCGATTAAATTTGGACTTCGAGCAGAATGACTACTTGCCAGCGTACCTCTCTTATGCATATTTTATGGAAAAATACTATCCGAACAAATCTCAAATAAATGTTTAATGGACTACAACAGGTTTAAGGAATCACCCGTCTTTGTAATAGACTGTCGTCATCAATTTGAAAGCATCAAGGATGCAACGGTTGATGTAAGAATGGAATTAAAAGCTTCAAGAAATTTTGAACCGTCGATGAAAGCTTATGCTTTAATTATACATGACTCTATGTTTGAATATAATCCGTTTACGGAAATTGTTAATAGATTTATTCACAATTAAATATTTTGTATATATATTTTTAATAAAAATGTATACAATCTATGTTGTTTTAATATTAATAAGATTTTTTGGTGATCCGAGACAGTTTCTCACGTACTCCGGTGTACACCTAAGCACGCCTGCGCCCATGCGCACCCCTGCGCGTGCACACCTCTGCCCATGCGCGCCCCTGCGCGTGCACACCCCTGCCCATGCGCACACCTGCGCGTGCACATCCCTGCCCATGCTGGTATATAAGGGAATATTATTTTCAATTTGAATCAGTTTAAACTTATATTTGAAAGATGTACACCAAGGAATCTTTAGAGAAAGCAGTTAGTGAAATACAAAAGGGTATAAGTGTTAACTCTGCAAGTAGGTTATATGGTATACCCAGAAGAACGTTAAGCAAGCATTTAGATCTCCGTAAACCTCAAAAGAAGAATGGTGCTCCTAGGTCGGAAAATGTGAGAGACACGGGTGATGCTATACAAGAAGTTAAAATACCTATACAGAATTATGATAACTTTGCTATTGCTAGTGCAAGAGAGGATGGTAAACATGGTTCATTGTTCCCGTCTAACATACGAGCTATCTTCGCGGGACCATCGAGTTGTGGGAAGACTAACGCTTTAATATCGCTGATCCTGCACGAGAACGGTCTTAGATTTTAAAATGTGTATGTATTTTCGAAAAGTTTATATCAACCGAAATACGAATTGTTAAGAAACGTTTTTACACCATTAAAAGAAGAAATTGGGTACCATGAGTTTGAAAATTACGATGATTTGATTGAACCTAGAGATACCAAAGAAGATTCAATTATGGTTTTCGATGATATACCTGTAAACGAGCAAAGTAAAATCACTCAATTTTTCTCGTTCGGCCGACATAAAGCAATAGATTCGTTCTATCTATGTCAAACTTACGCTAGTGCCTTAAAACATAGACTCAGAGATAACGCCAATGTAATCGCATTATGGACACAGGACCTTCGCCATATCTTTTCGGATCATATAAGTGGTGACATGACATATCCAAAATTTAAAGAAATGTGTTTACAGTGTTGGGGTGACTCAAAACATAATTCTATAACTGTTGTGAAAGATTTTGATTTGGATAAGGGGCGGTATCGGAAGAATTTCGATGAGTATATAAATATTTGACATTATTCAAAAAAAAAGTTAGTTCCCATCCAAAGTTTCATGACGTTAACAATTTTATTGCGAATAAACGCGGTCTTCATCTTATGCAGGATGCTGTGCGAAAAAAGTTTGTAGCGTACAAAAAGGGTGACACTGCATCTCAGCAAAAATTCAAAGAGCTGCACAAACAATTGAATGATCCCTTGCAAATAACCGCTTCCCAGTTGCAATCGATCACCGAAAAAATTCCCACACCTACAACAAAGGTTAAAGTCGAAGACATGGACGTACCTATAAAGAAAATTAAACAACTCGTTCCAGAATAACCGTTCCATCTTTACTATGCGGATGTGTTAGCTAGAGACGAGGACGAAAATATTGACAAATCAATTTATGGAGTAAAGTATAATGTGGAAACCGATACATGGAGTTTGTGGAAAAGTGTATTGGTAATTAACCCGGAAACTAGCGATATAACATTAAATAATGTGATATATCCAGGTACGAAGGGTTTATACAATCTGCTGGTTTACAAAGACATCAGCCCCGAAGATGGCGATTTCATTTGCATGAAGTTTTGCCGAATTACTTGGAAATGATCAAATCTGCGTCGATTTTGAGAAGAAAGTTTAACCCTTTTGCGGTGCACGATTTAAGCGGATTCCCAACAAATAACAAAAAGTTTAACAAATATGTGCAAAAATATCTCACAGAATTTTAGAGGAATCCCGAAAGAAAACAGCCAAAGAGAAGAAAACAGTCTAAAGGAGCGGGTTTAGACTTTTCTAATCGGTTTTACAAACGTTTAAATTCAAAGTCTGTGCAATATGTCTACTGGAATAATGTACATGAACTTGTAGATCGGCTGAGATTGTTGAACGCATCCAACCGAGCTGGAAATACAAGCGAGGAAAACATTAACGAGATGGTGTCCATAATAGAAGAGTTGAGAGAAGAAGGTATAATACAGTGAGCTCAGTAAATAATTACACAGTTTTAAAATGCCTATCGACCGCTTCGGACGTTCAGAGCGTAAAGATGCTGATATTCGACGCGGTCCTCCAGGTCGAGGATTTGTGCTAACGTTGGATGGCGATGGGTACGATATGCAGCAAAGAAGGTTAGTGAATTCATTAGACCCGAAAGAAGATAGTGATTGTGTTAATCAGAGAAACACTATAGTATTCAAGTCTGGAGAAGAAACAATTAGTTTTCGTAAAAGAAGGCTAGTTGATGTAATGGATCCTAAAGACGATAGTGATTGTGTTAATAAGAAATCTGTAATCAAGCTCGTGAATCAAACCTTTTTATACTGTCTAAAAAGTTCTGATGATATACAACGTAAAGATAAAGCCTTCAATGCAAGAAACCAGCGTATCGCAATGCTTGCTCAACCAGTTGAGCCATCTGATGCAGTTAATAAACAATATGTAAATGAAAAATTGGATAAGCTTGTATCTGACTTTAAAACGTTTATACAGTTTTTATTAATTTGACTGCAACTTCTGAGACAAATGAGAAGGAGCTCGGTCTTGCAATAGCATCGATTTACGAGGCGTCACCAGCAGCTATAAAAACAAATACTACAAACCAAAGCTTCAGTTTATGTCAAAGGTGCAATTGGATAAAGATAACCCTATTAGTTTAGCAACAGTGTTAAGCAAAATGAGTAAAGAAATCATCGTTAAGGAATTATTTAAACCTGCAAGAAAAAATTTTCAGCGTCGTCATACAAATCTGAAACATGTGAAACGTGATCTTATCCAATCGGACTTGTGCGAAATGCAGCCTTACTCGCGTGTGAACAATGGGTACAGATATATTGTAATAGCAGTGGACTGTTTCACAAAATATGCTTTAGCTGAACCCTTAAAAAATAAAACCGGATCAGAAGTCACAAATGCTATGAAAAAAATATTGGACAAAATGCTGCAAATAACGTAAAAATCAATCTACAAACGGATTTTGGGAAAGAGTACTACAACCGCTGGTTTAAAAATCTTATACAAAAATATAAGATAAACCATTACTCTACGTATTCCGTAATCAAAGCTAGCATGGTTGAGCGATTGATCAGAACAATCAAAACAAATTGTACAGAAGATTTTACTTGCAAGGCAGTCATAAATGGGTGAATATTTTGCCTAAGGTTATGGAAGAATACAATAATACACCGCATCGGGCTATTAACATGACACCTATGGAGGCAGAAGAACATTCGGAAAGAATAAAACTTTACACCACTAACAGCGTTTCTAAAACTCACAAGAAGTTGTATAAGGTTGGAGACATTGTGCGTATATCAAAATATAAAGCAGTATTCGATCGAGAATTTCACCCAAACTGGAGTACAGAACTATTCAAAATTGTTAAAGCACAACAAACGAGACCGACAACCTATCTGCTACAAGATTTGGAAGGTCGCCCAATTCTAGGTGCTTTTTACGAAGATGAAATTCAGCCCACAGCAGCACCCGACACGTACTTAGTGGAAAAAGTTTTACGGAAACGGAAGCACGGGCGCGAATTATTAGTGTCGTGGTTGGGGGATGGTAAAAGTTGGATTAAGAAAACAGACTTGCTTTAGCATCATCCAGATAATTACCTGGATGAAAAAATCATAAAAGGAGGGAGTAAAGTCCCTTAACTGGATATATAGGAGAGATTTGCTTAGAACCCCATTCCCATCTGTGATTTGAAGCAGGAAGCATGTGTTTCATAATCGATTTACAAGGATATCAATACAAAACTAGTGATTTCTATTGCAAGGAGATTGCCATTTTGGATGTAGCGAATAATGTAATATGGCATGAGATACTGGACATGGCTGTGAGTATAACACCCTAAGTGATGATTTCAAAAGCAAGTTCGGTGGTTAAAGCAAAGAATCCATGGGCTCAGCTGGGATGAGCAGTCCACAAGTGGATATACAAATGTAGGCGATTTTCTGAAAGAAGTCATACCTCCCGATGCTACTGTCTATGTTAAAGGCGAACAGAAAAGACAGTTACTATCAAAATATTTATCAAACAACATTTTAAACATGGAAAGTGTATTCTCACTTCCAAGGCTCAAAGAATTAAGAAGATTCGGTGATAGGTACAATCACTGTTTAAACCATTGTTTGAATAATTTAAGCTGTTCTAAAGAAAACGTATTGCTATTAAGGCCTTTTTGTTAATGTATTAAATTTTTAATAAAATATTTTGTGAGAATTGTTTTTTATTTTAGCTAAAAGCATACTTTTAAAATTTGAAAAAATATATCTGTAAAACAGCGCATTACTTTGGAAAAATTAATGTTTTAAAATACAAATAAGAATCAATAACAGAATACATAATAATTGGTGTTTGCAAATAAATTCAGTTCTACTTTAATAATATTTTAATAATACTTACCCTTAAACCTTCAAAACTTTTCACAAAATAACTACACGAAACGACGGTTTAAAATTTCAACGGGCTTTACACAAAAGCGTGCGAAACTAATAGAATTTTTTCTAATAACACCGCGTTATATACGTTTTGAAAACCGTTAATTATACTACTAAATGACGTTTGTTTTTCCCTAAATACGTGCTGGTTACCTTGTGCGAATCCTCGGCAATTATATTTCGATTTCAAATGTACGTCATTGAAACATATTCTCAACATAATTAATAAAAAGTCCAAGAAAAGAAATTACATACAGCTTTTCACATGTTCGTTAAAAATCTAGAATATTTGCTGGATTACAAATAATTACAAATGAATTAATGCTACATTGGAAGTTTCCGGAATTTGCATTATAATGCTTCTACAGCGTCACGTAAGGTAATTTAGGTAATTGATGTAGGATATCAATATGTAATAAGACCCATTTACTTTCACTCTAATATTGTTTTATGATTATTATTGAACAATACTTAATGTGGTTTATTACATTTTGATAATTCTGAAATTTAGGTAGTTAATGATGTCATACACAAAATTTCTAATTATTAGAATCTAAATCGGTACTATGAATTCACTAATTAACATGGTTGGTATCTAGCGAAGGTTGTAGAATCATTTTAAATTACGAATGCATTCTTCTTTTCATTACAGGAGAAATTCCATAGATTTCATACCAGCAAAATGCTCTTTCTTAATTATTAACCAGGCGATCATTACACCAAAAGTTGACCTCCCCATTTATATATTTAAAACCCATTACATTGGAATGACTAGTTAATTAAACTGTAAATAAATTATTAAACTTTTGTGTGCTTATTTCTTTGTATTGGTTAAATCATATGTCTTGGGTAGCGAAAAAGGTTTTAAAAATGGAGTTAAATATATACGAGCAAAAATTTAGAGGTTCCGGGCTTTAAAGTGTAACTTTGCAGGGCGTGGTCCGATTTTAAATCTGTTTGCAGATTCGAATTTTGCGTAAAATTCTAAGCTAGTTTAATGTATCGCATGTATAAAAAAATTTATAAGAACGCTCAAAAGTCGCTACAGGTAAGAAATCTTAAAATCAGGGTAGCTCCCTTGGGGATGGAGTTATCTAAAAAATTCCTAGAGATTCGGGTAGCTGAGAAAATTCTAATATTAACTGATACCAAACAAGATAGGTTTATCTCGAAAGATGAAAATTTAAGATATATTTATCTCGAAAGATGAAAAATGGTTAGTCGAAGAAAACTATTTGGTTCAGATGTGTGTGGAAATGAGGAGATGAATCTCCTCATTTCCTCCTTATGGGAATTTACATGTAAATTTGGTCCAGATGTGTGTGGAAATGAGGATGCTGGTGGAAATGAGGCGCCAGTCGCCCCAATTATGCTCTACTTATCTCTCCTATTTGTTACCATTTTCCACATATTTCTTTCTTCCCCTACCATTTTTAGTACCTCTTTGTTTTTAACTTTGTCTATCCATGATATCTTCATCATGCGTCTGTAGCACCACATTTCAAAAGCTTTTACCTTTTTCTTGTCCGCTTTTCCTACTGTCCAGGCTTCACAGCCGTACAGTGCTGTGCTCCACACATATGGTTTAAGCAATTTTCTCCTTGTTTCTATGTTTGTTGTTTTTGTTTTATATCTTTTGCGCTATTCCCATCTTGCGTTACTTGGTTTTCTAGTAGCAGATATCCTTAACCTCTTGTAAGTTCATGTTACCTATATGTATTCTTGTTTTTGATTTATTTTCCACTCCTTTGCATACTAGTACTTTAGTTTTGTTTTTGTTAAATTTCATACCGTATCTCTCTGTTAGAACCGTTTCTATTTCATTAAGAGCAGCTTCTAACTCTTCCTTGCTAGATGCTAATACCGCTAAATCATATGCAAATCTAAGCATATCAATTTTTGGTCCCTGCATAGTAATTCCAAGTGTCTTCCTGTCTTTCACAGTGTTCATTGCCTCTTCAATGTACTAGTTAAAAATTAATGGAGATAAGAAACATCCCTGTATCACCCCTTTCCTAATATTTACTTCTCTACGTTCCTACTCTAATTCTATTACTGCTGTTTGATCTTTGTATAGGTTATGTACTATTCATCTATCCCTATAACTCATTCCAATCTTTTTGAGTATTTCGAACAGTTTTTCCATTTTACATTGTCGAATGCTTTTTCCATATCTACAAACTCTATATACACGCTTTCCGCTTTTTCTATTGTTTTCTCTATTATCACTCTCAGAGCTAAAATAGCCTCCCATGTTCCCCTGTTTCGACTAAACCCAAATTTATCTTCTCCTAGTATTTCTTCAGCTCGTTTTTCCATTCGTCTTTTCACTTTGTAATATGGTTGAGAAAATTGTTTTGCAATATTAAACACATATGCCTTAATTGGCAGTATGTTTAGTTCTTCGTGTATTTGCGTGTTTCTAACAAACCAATCAGCGTTACCTATTATTCGAAGTACTTTGTTCTGAAATGTTTGTAGCTTTTTATAATTTGTTTTGGTTGTTGCCAGCCATAGTGGGCAACCGTAGGTTAATAGTGGACGAATGACGGATTTGTAGATTAAACTTAAACATGGTAAACGTAATGATGATTTACGGTTGATTATTGGATAAAAATGTGACAATCTTGCATAGCCATGGTTAAGTTTTTGGTTGATGTGATAATTCCAGCTAAGTCGTGTATCCAAGTATAATCCTAAATATTTTACAGCTTTATCGGTGGCATTCCAGACAATAGTTTCTTCGTTGACAATTATTTTATTTTTTGTAATTAGGTTGTGTTTAAGGGAAAATACTTTAGCTTCGGTCTTATTGGGGATTATAGTAATGCCCCACTTTTTAAACCACTCATTTATGTTATTGACAGTTGTTTGTGGTTTAGCTACTGATGTGTTTATATCACTGTCTTGGGTCAATATAACTGTGTCGTCAGCGTACATTGCAATTTCAGCAGTTGGCAGTGTTGGGACGCCGGCAGTAAATATATTATACAGGATCGGTACAAGAATACTCCCTTGTGGAACGCCTGAGTTTATTGATTGTATGCTGGATGTTTTATTGTTAATTCTTACAGCAAATGTTCTGTCATCAAGAAATGAGTGTATTATTGCAACTAAATATGGTGGGAATTCTAATTATTAATCAATCTGATCTAGTAACATAGGAATGTTATGTACATCATTCTGCAATACCCTGAATTACAGAACTACTTAATGTAATATTGTTATTAGTTGTCAGCGTTCCCTAATTACCTACTTAAGGTTATATATTTCAGTAAAGTGCATAACAGAAACAATTTATAATTATAATTATAATAGAGAGTGTAGAATGAGCAGAGAAAAGTAGTAGTACGCGTAGAAGGATTATTGTTTTTCCGTGAATTAAGTTAAATAAATAAATACTGTCAGATGGGTTTTCTTCAAGTACATAGTATATAGATGTGTCGATGTTGGCGATCTAGTTTAACAAAGGCGAACCACATTACAAAGAAGCTTGTATTTTAACCCATTTATCCACACTTTATCAAACGCCTTTACTATGTCTAAAAATAAAGCCGTTGTGTATTTTTCTCTTCATATCCTTTGTTGATGATCTCTGTTATGCTTAATAGTTGATGTGTGGTAGAGTAATCTTTCCTGAATCCACATTGTATGGGTGGGATAAGTAAAAGCTTTTCTATTTTTTCATTAAGTCTCTCTTGAATGATTTTTTCTAAGATTTTATCTATACCCCAAAGTAGACTTATACGCCTGTAGCTTTCCAATTTGTTTTTTAGTTTCCGAGGCTTATGGAATAATATTATGTGTGCAAATTTCCATATTTTTGGGAAATATCGAGTACGCAAGCATGCATTAGAGAGACGTGTGAGAAATGCTATTGCTATTTCGGTGAGATTTTTAATGATTTGATTTGTTATTAAATCGTGACCAGGAGCTTTATTGTTTGAGTGTTTTAATTACCTTAATAATATCCTTAGTTGTAACTGGTTGGAGTCGTTCAGTAATTATAGGTTTATGTATTTCAACGTATATATTTATGTCAGTAACAAATCTTCTACTGTATTCACAGATTGTGGGGGTAAATGTATTTTCGAAATATTTAGCAAATATCTGCACTTTTTCTTCATTTGTTTCGTATATGGTGTTATCTTCAGTAATGCTACTTAGGGTTTCATGGTGTTAGAGTAGTCGTTTTGTAGTCCTCCACATTCCGGTGTCATTAGGTTGTAATTGTGCAGTAATGTTGTTGTAAAACTGAAAATAATAGTTATCCATTTCCCATTTTATTTTATGTGATAATCTATTTACTTCGGTCTTTGTGTTTTTGTTGCGAGTGCGCTGCCATTCTCTTCGGTTTATGAATTTTTCTTTAATGAGGTATAGTATATGTTTGGGGGTATTTTGTAATTTAGTTTTCTGTGGTGGATTGTGGTAGTTGTAGTAGCAGATTCTATACTGTTTTTTGTAGTGTCATGGAAGTGTAAAATTGCCATATCTATGTCTGTTGGTTTTGTCACTTTCGTGTTGTCATTCAAATTTCTGCTATGGTAATCCTGAAATTTTGCCCAATTAAGCTTTCCTATTATCAGTTTATATGGAGATTGTTTAAATTCAGGAGTTGCATCGGAGGTTATTAATACTGGCAGGTGATCAGAGTCAAGTTCAGCTATTACTGTTTATTTGATCTGTTGATAATAATTTTTAATTATTACTATGCCTAAGATATCTGATTTGTGATTTAAGCGATAAGGTTAATGTGTGTGTTCTTCTGGTGCTACTACTTGGTATAGGTATGTAGTAGAATAGTTATTAACTTTAATCCCATTAGCGTTGCTGGTTCTGATTTCCCATAATGTGTGTTTGCAGTTGAAGTCTCCAATAGCCATATGCATTATATTTTTATCAAAAAGCTTTGCTATATCTTCTTTCAATAATGTTTTGTTTGGCTGCTGATATATGCAATTAATGTATACGAATTGATTGTCCTTAATAATCAGTTAGAGTGTAATTGAAATATTTACCTACCGCGTGAGGGTATCCAATTAACAATAAATAATAAATGGCAGGACCTCTAGCACTATCGTACCCTCACGTTTCGGGACATTGCCTCGCAAGCTGCAGCAGTCGGTGAGAGGAGGGGTTCATTAAACAAACACACTAAGACGAAATTCCGATTGTTTTATTAAATGGGCTACTAACTAAAACTTCACCTAATTACATATGCATACAAAAATATACAGTAATTAACATTATTTACAATAGGGCGCCACCATGGGAATTAAACGGCCCATGGACCAATCGCGGTAATAGCTCTCGTCGCACTTTGTTTGTGGGCGATGAACCAAGATTGCAGGACAGAAAATAAATCACTTCACAGGGGCTAATCTTTTAAAGTCTCTGGCTAGCACAAACACAACTTAACTAAACAAAACTAAAATCCTTATTTTATGAATATTAATAACAGTTCTGGGTGAAACCACCCCCAATACAATAATTAATTAATTCTACCGTAGTCTACTTAACTTGCATATGGCGACGACCCTCCTTTAAACACGGGGTCATCAACACCAGGAAAAATATGACCTTCTCAAGGGTCAAATAGTACAGTAACGTGACTCCTGACCTGAGCTTTGCATACTCAGGTAATCTCGTGGCTTAGTGATTAACGACCTCTGACACCGTCGAAACACAATATAATAGGAGACCCTTCTAAAGTGATGCGGTCTCTAAAACAATAATCTAACGGATTAATTTACTTGAACTGAGCTTTAACCCGGAATTGTATTTTATGGAAGTTGACAAGTACTGTATTTAAACAAATAACTAACTTATGCTGCATAACACAGCCTTGAGTTCATGGTAATACCACATATACTAATTACTTACTCAGAAAAATAACTAACTTAGAACATAACGGCACGCACTTGAATTCAGAGAAATAAAACACTTCACTCAATCGTGCAAATAACCGCCAGCTTTAAACTCTAACGCGTCTAGAAATAAACAACCCCCATTACCCCGGCTGGCATCCTTATATACATTTAAGTTAATTGAAAAATAACCCCTTGCCTAGCTCTCATACTCGACTTAGGACACGCCGGTCGTAAATCTTTAAGATTAATTAAACTGCCAATTGCACTAAGATAGCCACACAAGTAGATCTCGGAACTAATTTTTAGTTGAGTACTCCGCTAATTGAAAAATTCCTTCCGACCACCCAGACATAAATAGGGTCCTAGAACATGATTGACATATAATCATAGATAGCAACTAATCTGACATGTTTAGTGCCTTTCAAGTAAAGTGCCTTTAGAAAAATTAATTAACTCTTGGATTATATCTTCCTGGAACTTCGCTAGGACGCTACTTGGGTAATCTTGCAGCCGTTTACAATTGCAAACATACTTATGCTACAAGACCTTCATTCTAATAATTAGAATGCTAAAATTATACTAGAAAATAACTGTTTTTAGAAATAATAGAACTATTAGAGCGTCATAAAACAGTATGTTACAAGAGTTCTATGACTTCTAGGTTGATATATATTTGTTCCACCTTACAGCATGTGAGGGCGCGTTTAACAATTATTGCAACTCCACCAGATGCGACAATTGCATTTCTGTCATTGCGGTAAATGTGGTAACCTGGGATTTTGAAACGTCCGTTATTTGCAAGATGAGTTTCTGTGATGCAGGCGATGTCTATTTTATACCTTTCTAAAAATGCAATGAATAAAGATCTGCTTCTTTTAATTCCATTGGAATTCCAGTTAAGAATTGTTAAATTATTTATGTGTGTTGATCTAAGGTCCATTAAATACATTAGGAATGATATTATTGATGAAAAAGGTTTTAATCTGTGGTAAGAATTGCGTTATTAAATCTTTACAAATTTTGATCACATTTTCTATAAAGGCATTTACTGTAGGATTATTGTTTTGTTTTCAATGGGCCTGTTATCTTGTGTGTTCTTGGTGATATAAGCATACGATACTTGTGGGTTAACTATCGTTGATTTTAAATTTCTGTTCTGATAGCTGCTGCTTAGACTATTGTTGTGTTGCAGATATTTGTGATGTTGGCATCCTCTGTAATTCGCTGGATGTTGTTCACCGCAGTTAGCACAAATTGGTTTTTCATCTCTGCTTATTACAGCTTGTGTGTACAGGTACTCATCTGTACATTTAACACAGCGTGGGCTCAAATTACAATAATTTTTGGTGTGACCATACCTTTGGCATCTATAGCATTGAGGTATATCATTGGATTTCATTCTTGCTTCAACACTTACGATGGTATTGGCGTTTTTTAATTTTAGCTTCTCCAATTCATAAATTTTTTTAGCGCCATCATTATTGATCAGGCTCACAGCACATAGTGGTATAGGTTGCTTTCTTCTGTTGTATAAGCGACTTATGTTTATAATTGGCAGGTTGTAATTGACGAGATCTTCTTGTATGCCTTCTGGTGATAACGATATTGGAACATTTCAAATTATTACTTGTAAACGTCTATCTTTGGAATTTTGGTATGCGTGAAATTCGATATTATTATCTACATAATATTTTGTAGGGTTTCGATAATCGTCTACATTATTGAAATTGATTCGTAAATATTTGTAGTTTGATATCGTGTTGTAATTAACATCTGTAACGATTTTATTAATATCAACGATGACTTTTTTATAGTTTATTGAATTATGTAAGTAAAGAGTGTCTCAGAATGTTTTTTGTTTTTAGATGTTAAATAAAAAACAACAATATCAATTAAAACTCGTTTTATGTATGGTTCATTTAAAGAGCAATTCCTGAAGTTTATTTATAAAAAACAAGCGTTTGCAAATGCGCACCATTCACTTGTTCACACTCATTTAACCTGGAGCTAAAATTTTCAATCACTCGCTGGAGCATCGCTCTTGGAATAGAGTTGATTTCTACAGTGATTTTTTGCTTCAAAACATTCAGGTTGGGTGGCAATGGATTGTAAACTTTACTTTTTAGGTAGCCACATAGGAAGAAATCAGCAGGCGTTAAATCAGGGCTCCTCGGTGGCCAGTTGATGTCTCCTCGGCGACTTATCACTCTTCCAGGGAATAAATCGTGACGAGCAGCTAATGAGTCATTTGTAACATGAGAAGTGGCTCCATCTTGCTGGAAAAAGGTGTTGCGGTTGTAGCCGTTGTGGTTTTGCATTTCTGTAGCCAAAAAAGTCCGGATCATATGGCAATATCGATCAGAATTAACGGTCTGAGTTCGACCTCGGTCATCCTCAAAAAAATAAAAGCCGATAATTCCTTGACTTGATATGGCAGCCCAAACAACAAGTTTTGGCGAGTGCAAGGGCTTCTGATGCAGTTCTAACGGATTCTCTGGAGCCCAGTATCTGCAATTTTGTTTATTCACATGACCGTTGATGTGAAAATTCGATTCGTCGGAGAACCAGGTGTTATTGAAACTTCTAAAACGATTTTTCATTGTCCTGCAGAATTCGACTCGTTTATCAGGATCATCAGGCTTCATTTCTTGAACAATTACAATTTTATAGGGGTGAAAATGTAAATCTTTCGAAATAATCCGATGAACCGTAGATTTGTTCAAATTAAGAGAAGCTGCGCGCAATCTCAACGACTGTCGTGGGTCGTCCATAACAGACTGGCGAACGTGGTCGACGTTCAAGCTCGTTCTTGATGTCCTTTTGCGCCCAGACGATTTATCCGGTGTTGTAATCCCAGTCTCTTCAAACTTACACACCCAATGCTTAATTAAATTGGCACTTGGCACATGTTTTAAGTTTGTTAAATTAAAATGTGTCCTGTAGAGACGACGAACAATAGTGTAGGAATCGTTATTTTTATAAAACGCTCGCACGCAAAACGCGCGCTGTGGTCCCGTGAAACGATTCATGGCTACTAAACTTAACAAGCCGGCCAAACATTTGAGTTCACTCCCCTCCCCCTGGTGCCTGCGGTTGGCGCGTATTGGTCAATTCAAAAACGAAAAACATTCTGAGACACCCTTTATATGGGTGGAACTTTATTGCTTATTGGTTTAGATGTTTGTGTCGATGTTTGAGCTTCTGTTTGGGCATCGTGGTTATCGTTATCACCATTAATATCATCAACAATGTTGTCTGGTAGGTAGTTCTAGTAATCTAGAACTTCGGCAAGGTGCAAGTCCAATCGAAATGGGATTTTCTTATATCTGTCATTTATTTCCAACACCGCTTATTCTAAGTTAAATATTCATAACTATGAATCCCAACATCCATCCACCTAAAAATGAACGATAAACCAGCTCCTATTGGATCCAGTATTAGTAAAAGCGGTTTGAGGCTTGCATGCCCAACCATTTCGGCTAAAATAAACCCACGGCACTTTACTCCCATTAGCATATATGCTTGGTTCTGGTTTAAGCGGCGTCTTCAATTCTAGACGCTCCGACGTCGACGGCTACATCCTGTTTTTGCTCCTCGCTTCTTGTTTGCGTCAAGTAATTAAACTGCATCGCATGCTTCATTTTTAAATCTACTAACGGATATAAACGCTGTACAAGCCATAATAACTAACCTCTGCGAGTATTTAATTTCACCAACCAAACCGAACAACATTTATACTATGCGACCAAGAGGCCAGTCTTTACGTTTCCGGTTGTCATCCTATTCTTCTTATGCCAAGTTCAAGTGACCGAGATACTCTGCACTAAACGTTGCAGCAAATGTTCACGCACCTTATACACAGGACGTGCTCTGCGACACAACCCCTACTTTTCAGTGTTGTCACAGTCGGGCACTCCAATTCCTAGGTGTGAGAGCGACTAAATCACTTGCATCACTTAACACATACGTCAATGGTCTTGCGTTGATCACAGCCTAGCAGTCACACAGTATAGTTAATAATTCTTCATAGAACAGACAAACATGTCCCAACACCTTTCGAAGTAGAGCTTTGAGTATACGTATTAGACGTTCCTAAAAACCTCTCCTCCTGATGGAGGATTAAATCGCCATGAGATCCGCAGGGCTGACGTTTGCTTTAAAATTTCATTTCAATTTAGCTATAATAATGCGTTTTCAGTTCTTACGAAATTCGTACCATTATCACTATAAATTGTCTTGGGCCTACCGCGTCGAGCAACAAATCTTCGCAGTGCTCGAATAAAGCAAGAACTGGATAGAGGCGTACAAAGTTCTAGATGAACCGGACGATAAATAATACATGTGAAAAGCCATCCAGGGACCAACCATGTCTACCACTATAACTTCAAAGGCAACAGCATCTCGAACTCGATCACGAAGCAAGGACGGACATTCTGCCTCAAACGGTTTTGCTTCTTGTCTATTACAGGTTATGCATTTAGATCTAACAGATTTTACAGTGCTACGCCCTCCCAAGATTCAATATCGTTCTCGCAAAATACTTTGCAATCCCTGGACTCCGACGTGGTAAACCTTTTTGTGTGCGTCTAAAATTAATCCTACCACAATGGGATGCTTGACAGGCAATTACGCAGGGAACTTAAACGTAAACTATCATATCTATTGCTCACTCTCGATTTAAGTTTCCTTACAACGTGCTCAACACTGCCAATCTCTTCTCACTATCTCCAGAAAACCCTTCCACTTGAATGATTTTGAGCACATAGTTTTCAGCCAGCTCGATCTCCTCAGCAGTAAGCTCTAAGTAGTGTCTTTGGGACGAATTTCTAGTTAGTATTAAAAATGAACCGGAATAACCATGCCACCATCCTTAAGGTTTGAGAATATTTCGAGAAATACGTCGTTCTCCAATTGTCAGAATCCATCGATAAGAGAGTGGTGACTAGCGTTTTTTTCCGTTCCGGAACAATTTCGTTTTCATCTCCGGCTGGAGCTTTGTACAACCATGATGGTTCCTCCCACTATCGTGATTCTGCTAGTTTTGTTGAAGTACACCCTTGCGAAGGTAAGTCCGCTGAATTTAACACTCCTCTGATGTTCCGTCAATTACTACCCCCGGTTAATGTCCGAATTTCTGCGACTCCATTCTCAACAAAAGTGATCTATTGTTCTGTTCGCTGCACTCATGTCACAACCGTAGACGAATCGTTCCAGAAATACGATTCAAGTATAACATCCAAATTCTTTTTTAACTTATCGTATAACCTAGCACCAATTGTGGCCGCGAATAACTCCAACCGAGGAATAGTCACACGTTGCCAACTTCCCCCACAGTTGCTGTATCAACAATTTAGGTATCAACGTTATTGGACAAGTAATTTCAATAGGCTCGAACACACGTTGAGCCGTCGATGGTATGAACCTTTCGGTGATAGCAAACTTTTCAAACCAAGATCCAATCTGACTCCCTGTTAATTAACCAAAATCGTATCTATTGCCGTATTCCAATTTAGCCCAAGTACTTTCACTAATTAGCTTCTGTGTGACGAACATTTAAGGAATATTCCCATCCTCGTAGATCAAACTTTCCTTTATCCATCACAGTTTTCGCTTTGCGTATAAAAGTATGCAAAGTACTTTTACTTTCCAAACTTGTGACACAGTTTGTTAGGATTTATATACATTCCTTAATATTGCTCATGTTATGGTATTTGTATTTTCTAAGAATTTTACAGCACCTATTAAAAGTAGTTTAACGATAAGTAAATATTTCCGGGAATATATAAACTGAAGTTGTTTAACGATAAACAGGTGGTTTAGAACGTATTTCAACGAATTTACACTACAAAGTTTTAGCCTTCCAACGAACCTATTAAAAACAATTGAACGATAGGCAAAATATTATACCGCTGTATACTGAAAACGTAAGGAAATATTTAAAGGACGTTTTAAATAAGTATTCATTTGAATTGAACTTGTTAAATGACTGTTCGTATGATTTGAAATAGCATAAAAAGGGAAAAGTCGTTTAGAATCTTTAGGATGCGCTAATTAAAAAGAAGTAAAACAAGGAAGTAGGAAATTAATATTTATATGAAGAATGCAAAAACGGATCGAATGCAGGGATTTAATGAAACAACCGTTTGGGATGAGGTCACTAAACGGATAATTGAATAGACGGTATTAAAAGTTGGAAATGTGTGTAAATAGATGTTCAGACACAAGTAGTGGCGCAAATATAAAAATGCCTGTTAAAACGTTAAAAAAAACCTGTGGGAGAGCTTTCATTTCACATTAGGTTAAAGAAATTAATTGGCCGCAACAATGTCTTACACTAGAAATCGGGCAGAGCGTTTCTAAAGGAGACGTAAACTAACTAAATTACTAAATCTTGTTCTCTATTTTATAAACATCACATGCTTATTTAATAATTATGATTGATGGCAATAAGAATATACAAAACTTATTTTTTAAAATGACGATTACGTTGATGCACCCTTATTTAAAGCGGATAGTAGAAACATAATTTTCCATACATAAAAGCTCATTATTTTAGAGACGAAATAGTAATTATAAATCGAATTGGTTAATTGTCTATTTTTAGCTATACGCATATTTGGTCAAAATAGAGGTAGATCTTAATACTTTTTTGGTTTTCTGTTATGATAATCATGTTTGCTAATATAGGTTAGGTGTACCAGATGTGGAGTTTTTGTTGTATTATTTGTGTTTAAACTAATAGAAAAAAAGTAATAGGGGTGTAAGCAAGGTTCTATTAACCTTTCACTGCAGGAAGAACCATTAAATCATCTTTTAAAACACCCATCTTTCATGTAGTCATTATTTAAGACTATGCAGGTAGGGTGGCGCATGAAGGCTTTATTACACAAAAGGCGTGCATCCCTAAAAATTTGCATTTACTTTTATAGAACACACCTCTCCCCACTAGAAGCTAGCCGGTGCACTATTTACTGTTACATCACTTTGCTTTTGTAGATCAATTAGTTCAGGTAAGCAGCGTCAGCTTAGCACGTAAAATCCATTTTCCTTGAAAATATTATTTTGTTTTATTAATTGGAGAAACCGCAGGTTTTATAAAATTCTTTTTTTATTAATAATTTTGGCATTCCTCGACCTAAATTCATGATTTTGTGTATCAAAGTCTAACTGAATAATGAGTAATTAGTACCAATAACGGTTTTAACCAAATTTGTTTTATCTCAAAGTCATTCGGGGAAAATTCAGTATACGCTAACTGAAATCGAATTTGGCCAATTTTGATTAATCTTGGTACTATGGTCATAGAGTAAAATAAATCTTGTTGTTTATGCGGATATTGGTCTACAGCAACGCGATAAAGTCTGTCTAGAAATACTTTTTTCTTGCTACTTACATTGGGATAACAAGTCTTTGAGGTAGAAGTCAAAAATGACCAATTTGACACTTTCCAGTTTGTTTCCGCAAGGGTAGTCCGAATATGAAGATCGAAATATAAATTTTCATGCGCATGCAGAAGCTTTAAAATTTATATCGACAAGTAGCTAGGAATATAAATTGTAAAGTGCGTGCGATGTTAATCCTGTAAGAATCAAGAGGGACCCAAGGATCCCCGACAGAGATGTCGAGGAGAAAGTTGTTAAGACCCGACTGCAGAAGCAGAATCCCAGTCTGCAAACGGGTGGTTGGCGTATGCTTTCCCGGAAAGCTGATAAGGAAAAAACTATCATGACCTTTTTGGTCGATCCGGGATCTTATGAGGTACTTGAACAAGCCAAGTTCAAGGTCTATTGCGGGCTGAGAACGGTCTTGTTCAAGCTTATTAAGGGCAATTCATCTGATGATAAGGGTGGTCCAAGTGAACCAGCAGCACAGTTGGGCAGCATCAGCAGCCCTATGTAAGCTGATGGGGGACTGCGACATAAACCTTATCCAGGAACCTTGGGTTTGCAAGGGAAAGGCGCTAGGACTGGGTTCAATCGGTAGGGCACTTGTATATAGTAGATCCTCTGATAGACACAGGACTTGTATACTAATCAACAACAACCTCAAGTGGTTGCAGCTTACAGAATTCTGTCAACAAGACCTTGTGGCGTTCAAGGTGGGATTAGGCTGAGGTGGGCCGAAGGGGATAACACTCGGATCGGTCTATCTTCCGTTCGACTCCCCCGGCCTCCCGCTCTCAAGGGAACTACAGGCGCTGGTGGCTAGGTGCAGAGCAGAAATATCTCACCTCGTCATTGGTAACGACGCAAATTCTCACTACACAGTATGGGGCAGTACTGGGACCAATCCTAGAGGTGTAAAAATAATTCAATGCATAATGGCGAATCATTTAGACATTTTGAATAGAGGTAATACTCCAACCTTCATAAATAGACATAGGATGGAAGTCATTGATATAACTATATGTTCGCTATACATAAGCAACTTAGTTAAGAACTGGCATGAATCTGATGAGGAGAGCTATTCAGACCATCGATACATCAGATTTTCCTTTACCGGGCTCAACCAGGTGAAGGAATTTTATCGCAACCCAAGTAAAACTAACTGGGGAACTATAAGTTGGACCTGGATCGGTACCTTGCAAGCGAAGTTTTAACAGTGCAAAGCTGTCTAGATATTAAAGTGGCCGCGGGGAATATTACCAACGCGGATACCTCAGCATATAACGAAAACTGCCCTCAGTTGGAGAGGAGAACTAGGAAGGTTTCGTGGTGGAACTCTTAACTAAGACAACTGAGGGGAGAAGTAAGAACTTTATTTAATAAAGCAAAAAAATCAGACAATTGGGAGGTGTACAAGCGGACTCTCACTGAGTATAACAACGCTCTGAGGAAGGTCAAGAGAGAATCGTGGAAAAGGTACTGTGAAGATATCGAAAGATATCCTGAATGCGCCAGAATTCTTTCAAAGGACACCCAGAGATCTATTGGATCACTGTCCATGGGAGACAGTAGTTTTAGCAGGAATGAGAAGGAGACTATGGCTGTTTTGCTCCAACCTCACTTCCCTGGCTCGACCGAACTGGAACAATCACCTTTCGAGTGGCAAGTCCAGGGACCTGAACCCGAAAGGAGGGCATCTCGGGAAGACTGGACAGTAGCGAAGAAGGTGATAACCTTTCAAAAAAATTTAATGGGCGATAAATACTTTCAAACCATATAAATCTCCCGGCATTGACGGGATTATCCCAGCCATGCTACAAAACGGATCAAACCTTCTGCTGAACTGGATCTGCAGAGTTTTGAGGGCTAGATTGACATTCCAATATATTCCACGTAGTTGGAGGTTAACTAGGATAGCCTTTATTGCTAAACCTGGTCGTACGGACCAGTCACAGACAAAGTCCTACATCAATCCTATGTCATTTCTTCTTAAGACGATGGAAAACTGCTTGATAGGCATATCAGAGGGAGTGGTTTGACAATTAACCCATTACACCCGAACCAGTTTGCTTTTAGAGCAGGACTTTCAACAGAGTCAGCTATTTATTACCTGGTTTCCAGGGCTGGAAAGACTCTACCTAACAAAGAGATCCTTCTATGTGCCTTCTTGGACATCGAGGGAGCCTTTGATAATACATCCTTCAGCTCCATCTCGACGGTTACGAGATCAGTTGGGATGAAGGAAACTTGCTGCAGGTGGATAGACTGCACGTTAAGTGGAAGGGCGGCAGTCACAGAACTGCTTGGCGAGACCATGGCTGTCCGGGTGGCTAGGGGACGCCCGCAAAGGGAGTCTTGTCTCCTGATTTGTAACCTAGTCATGGACGGACTGTTGTGGGAGCTGAGCAGAGAAGGGTTTACCCGCTAGGATATGCAGATGATTTAGCAGTTTTAGTAGAGGGAAAATACAATAATATTATCAGGGACCGAATCCAAGAAGCCCTGAAAATAATAGAGAGGTGGGCAATGAGAGAAAGCCTTCGAGTCAACCCCCAAAAGTCCACCTTAGTACCTTTCACGCGGAGAAGGAAAATTGAGGGCACTACACCCTTTTCCTTAACGGTAACAAAATCGAGCTGTCAGGCAAAGTTGTGTACTAGAGACTCCAAACTTACATGGAACCTGCAGATCGATAAGACCGTACGCAAACCTCCTTAGCAATAGTTAGACGCACTTGCGGCAAATCCTGGGGGCTAAGACTAAACATGGTACACTGGTTGTACACTAGGGTGGTCAGACCAGCAATAACATATGCAGCCTTGGTATGGTGGCCCAAGGCTAAGCATTCAAACACCAAAATAAAGTTGGACAGGATCCAGAGACTGGCTTGTCTATGTATTACAGGGGCGATATGTTCTACTCCAACTGCTGCTATGGAGACTCTCCTTGGCCTTCCCCGACTACAGTTGGTAGTGGTGGGGGAGGCAAGGCTTAGACTATACAGACTTAAGAACCTTCAGTCTAAGATTATTGAAGGTACAGAGCATACGAGACTGATTGGCAGAAATTGGGGGCATCTGTTTGAGATGCGTTCAGACCAAATAAATCCCCAGCATCTGCCAAATACACTCTTCAAGACTGTTACCAAGGATGTGGAGTGGGAAAAATGAAGGATAGATTACCTCCGGGCAGTGCTGTCTGGTACACGGATGGCTCTAAGAGCGAGAGCGGGTCCGGATCTGGACTCTTCAGAGAGAGACCGGAGGTACGTTTAAGCGTTCCCTTAGGGGCAAACGCTACCGTTTTTCAAACGGCACTCAAGACTTTAACAAGTCAGAAAGTGTCATCTAGACTGGTGTGGGAATATATTGAGGCACTTAAAGGCACAACAAAACTCTGTTACATTGCAGTGGGTGCCAGGCCATCAAGAACTCAAGGGAAATGAAATTGCAGATAAAGTTGCAAGACGGGGGGCGCAAGGGTTATTTATCGGTCCCGAACATGCCTTGGGAGTCACCAAAGCTGCCATCCGAAGCTATATTAGTGAATGGATGTGCAGCGAATACCAAAGAGACTGGCAGAATAGACCAGAACTAACACATAGCAAGGCGCTGATCAAGGGACCAAGCAAAAACAAAATCCAGGAACTGCTTCATTTAAGCAGGGAACAACTCAGAATCACTGTAGGGTTCCTGACAGGACATACTTCTGTCAAGGATGCATAAATATAACGGAGACGTCAAATGCAAACTATGCTCAGAGGAACCGGAGACTGCAATGCATGTATTATGCAGATGCGAGGCGTTGGACAGAACGAGACAGCGCCTATTCGGGCGACCAAGGCTAGACTCGAAGGAAGTCGATACCCTTTCAATAAGGCACCTGTATTCTATGATTAGGGGTGCAGGCTTTGCAGATTGGGTATAATACATCATCAGTGTCAGCACAATAAGCCTTTTAGGCTGCAGTGCGACGGAGCCTCTTTGCATACGCACCCACCAAGGGGAGTGGTTTTAGTGGGTATGCCGCTTGGAAAGTCCCACACTTTGGCTATAAAAGCTTTCCACTCTTCCGAGTTCGGATAATCAAAAAAAAACTGAAATAGAATTTGGCCAATTTCGATTAATCTTGGTACTATGGTCATATAGTAAAATAAATCTTGCTGTTTATGCAGATATTGGTCTACAGCAACGCGATAAAGTCGGTCTAGAAATGTTTGTTTCTTGCTACTTACATTGGGATAACAGGTCTTTGAGGTAGAAGTCAAAAATGACCAATTTGACACTTTTCAGTTTGTTTCCGCAAGGGTAGTCCGAATATAAAGACCAAAGTATAAATTTGCACACACATGCAAAAACTTTAAAATTTATATCGAAGAGTAGTTTGGAATTGAATTGTAGAGTGTGTACGATGTTAACCCTGTGAGAATGAAGAGGGAGTCAATTTTTCGCCTGTCAACCCCCTTCGCTTACTGTCTGAATTTCTCTGAATATAAACATCATTTAGCAAAAGGCAAAAAAATGTCTAATTTTATATGATAAAGGTCAAAAGCTGCATGGGGCAGACGGTAAAAGATGATGTGATGTAGTAGAGGAGGCTTTGAAAGAACGACAAGTGAAAAATCTGAGGAATAAAACAACATGCAAAAAGCAATGTATGAATGTTGCAGAGGCAAAAGAGGTATGTAGGGACCGAGGGATGGGGAGAGAGATTGTGAATGGTGATGAGAGTAAAAGTAGTGCAGTAGTCTAGAGCTATATTTTGTATATCCCCCCCCCCCCCCAAAGAGGTGCTAGGTTTGGTTGCCCCGAAATGGAATACTGTGATTGGTGTGTTGTTGTTGTAAGGACAAATAAGTTAATAGTTTTGTTTATTGCACAACATTCAGCTCAAAACATTTTGCACAAGTAATGGTATCAAAAAAGAAAATAACAAAAGTAGCATAGCACATCTATAATATAATTATAACAGTAATGCAGAAAAATCAGTTTAATTTTTGTTGACAAAATACACAGCTTTCGTGTACGGTTTTTTAAACCATAGTGGGTCGAGTAATTCCATTCTAAACCATTTTGCCAATACCTGAAACAGAAATGTGACGTCAGCAAAAAATATCAGAGTGACAGTTTTGTCAAAGATGGCCACCTTAATGTCAGTAGTGAGTGACGTAATAGAATCTAAAACTTTTACTACAGACAGTGATTAGTTATGTAGGAGGAAAGGTGACGTCATAAATAAGGTACGACGTTCCTGTGTGACGTGATAAGTTAGTGCCGTCGGCGGTGGGCATGGTGTGTGACGTCATTAGTGATTAATTCACCCTACTAATATGTACACCAAAAAAATCAGTTTTTATGTAAGTACCTAAGTCATGCCTACTTTTACTTTTATCATCAAATCTAAGCCTTAAAACCAAAGTGATGGGCTACTATGTATTAATGTAGCAACTGCTCAAAATAATGTTTATAGCATACGGCAATCTATATGATGATACGAGCAAACAAGTTTTTTTACACTTGCAGCGTGACAGAAGTGTATCAAAATTTTATTTACTTCTTTGAGTTGATTCCCAACCAATATGGGCATTGCTTCGTTTATTTTCAGATTCAAGCCATTTTTGTAGGGGTCGGAAGTATTCTAACAAACTGCTGGCATTCATTTCGCGTTGACCAGTAAGGGCTTCCATTGCTTCTGGCCATGGACGTGATGATCCCAACTGTAGCATCCTCCTAAATGAATAAGTATAATAAAATTAAACTATAAATATGAAATATTGTTGCACATTAAAATACACATCCAATAACAAAAATTAAAATAGTACTGCATGCGAAAACAGCCTTTTCTGAAATTTGTAAAATACTAGTGTAGATCTAGAAAGCAGTTGGTACTAAATGTAAGGAATATTTTTAATCCTGATTATTGTGTATTGACCGCTGTACAAGGGCGACACCGAAATCTTTAAGACGTAATACTGACCCGTTCTACGAAGATTATTTCAGTTAGAAGTGACGAGTTTTTCCGCTAAGGAATCGAGAGTTAAGGTCAGTTAGTTCGGTAGCTTTGATGAGCAAAGGCATACATTTTTACGGCTGACAAATCGAGTTAGCACGTGTGTGTTACGTTCTATTTCATCATCATCAATAGGTATTTAGTCCTAGAATTCGTTGGACGCGTACCTCCATTGCTACTTATTTTGCGCTAACCTAGACATTTCCCTGAAGTTTCCACAGCCTACATCTTTCACTATCTGTGGCAATAGTCTAATATAGGTCTACCTCAACCTCTCTTTCTTCCTTTCTCTGCTTCTAATATATTACGGACTATTCCCTCATATCTTAGTATACGTCCTATTCTCTTACCTCTCTTATTTTTACTGTTTTCGACATCTTTTTTTCTTCCCCTATCTTTTCGAGAACCTCTTTGTCCGTAACTTTGTCTGTCCATGATATCTTCGTCATACATCTGTAGTAACACATTTCAAAGACTTCTACCTTTTTCCTGCCCGCTTCTTCTACTGTCCACATTTCACAGCCGTACAGGGCTGTGCTCCAAACATATGTTTTAATCAATCTCTTCCTTATTTCTGTTTGTTGTCTTTGAACATAGTAGTTGCCTTTACTTGTTAAATGCAGTACAGCCTTGTACTAATCTTTGCTTTATATCTTTTTTACTCTTCCCATTTGTGCTATTTGACTACCTAGGTAGCAAAAATTATTAACCTCTTGCAAGATCTGTTTTCTATTTGAATTCTGGTTTTTGACTTATTTACCCCTCTTTTACATATTAGTGCTTTAGTTTTATTTTTGTTAAATTTCATACCGAATCTTTCTGTTAGATCTGTTTCCATTTCGTTAAGAGCTGCTTTTAACTCTTCCTTGCTAGATGCTAATATCGCTATATCATCTGCAAATCTAAGCATATCAATCTTTTGTCCTTTTAAAGTTTCTGCTTGTACCCTATCTGTACCCGGCGCCTTATCATTTTTCAGACCCTATAAGCTAATTCAAACTCATCTCTAAGTACAGGATATCCCACGTCATCCTTTTCAATATCTGATTCCTATCCTAATGCTGTTAGTTCCTGTTCGGCATATAAATTCCCTATATATTCTTGCCATCTAACCATTTTCTGTACATTTTCTATAATGACGTCTCCTCTCGCGTCCCTTATATTTTTGCTATACAGTTTTATATCCCTAATAATCATTCTAATTAGCTTATATGCTTCGTCTGCCTTTTCATTTCCATCTTAGTTTGTACCTCTTTGCACTTTTCATCAATCCGTTGTTCTTTGGCTTTCCTGCATTTGCGCATAATTTCCAATTTTATGTCTTTGTATCTTTGTTTTCCAGCTTCGTACGGTCGTTTTTGTATTTTTGTCTTTCTTCAATTAAATTCAGGATACTCGTTATTATCCATGATTTTTTATTTTCTCTTTGCTTATACCCTAGAATATCTCTGGCCGCCATATCTAAGCTGGACTATTCCATTCTGTTTCTACTTCCTTAGTATCAGAAATTTTCCCGATGTCTTTCAGTACTCCACTGATTTTTCTCAAATCTTTTGTGGAAGCCTTTATCTTTCAGTTTCTCAAACTCTTTCAAATTTTTTAATGTAAGTGTTTAATGTGAGGCTGAGTATTATATTAAGAATAAATAACCACTTGATTACTCTGTTAAACATTTAATATAAACAGATTACATATTACATTAATCTTGCATAATGATAGACATGACATGACATACGTACATTACGTATATATATGACCTTAGACTGTTGCTAAAAGGGATGCGTTCCCAAACACTTCACTACACTAAACACCTCCCCCTTAAAGATTAAGTTTCACTGCCGGTTTGATAATGCGCCCATATCTTGATCTATTATAACTAATTAGAGGTTCGTTCTTATGGTTATTATCGACTACATTATCAAATAACAAATTTAAATCATAATTATCAGAATTGTCATTATTAACAGTACATAGTTTGTCATTAACATTTGTTTGTGATTCATCATTACAATTTTCAGGATACAACCCAGGTTGAAGTACAAAGTCGTCACACTTATGTTTGGTAATAGATAGTTTTAGCTGGCTCGTATTACGACGTACTATTTTGTTGTTGCTATCCTTATATATCCAATATGATTTTGGTTCGACTGCTTTTTCCAATACTGTAGCTTTATGCCACACTTTATCTATTGAACTTTTTACAACCACCTTATCCCCCTTTTTAAATTCTCTTTCAGGTTTTCGACTAGTTTTATCATAATGTACTTTAGTTTTATTTCTCTGTTCACATAGAGATTTATAAATTTGATTTTGAATTTTAGGTTCAAGTTTATTTTCTGAAATTGGGAGTTCTGTACGAAGTACTCTACTTTGTAAAATTTGAGCTGGGGATGCATTTAATCCAATTATAGGACAGTTATTATATTCTAGTACAGATTCTCTAAAATCGGTTTTATCTTCATAACTTTTACGTAATATGCTTTTCCCTATATCAACAGCTTTTTCGGCTAAACCGTTGCTCTTATGGTAGTGCGGAGTACATGTGAATACTGTAATATCTTTACTTTTATAATAATTTTACATTTTATAGAAAGAAAGGGTGTTGTCAGCGATTAGACATTGAGGGTACCCGAATCTACTAAAATATCTTGCATCGCATTTATTACTGCGTCAGAAGTTTTATTTGGTAAACGACATATTTCCAACCAATGTGAAAAATAGTCCATTACAATTAGGTATGGTTTAGAACCGAATTCTAAAATATCGACTCCTACTCTATTATATCGAAGACTTGGGATAGGATGCGACATAAGTTTTTCTTTAAAATCGTTTGGCATATATTTCGCGCATATCCTACACTTTTTTATGAAATTTGTGATATCTGAAGCTAATGTTGGCCAATAAAATAATTGTCTAGCCTTGTGGATAGTTTTGTTTATCCCTAAATGACCTTTATGAAGAACGTTTAAAATGTGATTTTGAAGACTTTTGGAACAATCAATTTGTCGTTAACTAACACTAAACCTGCTTCTACATACAAGTCATCTCTTAAATTATAATATGGTTTACATTTTTCAGGTATTTTATTAACTTTTGGCCACTCACCGTAATAATAATCAGACAGTAACTTTAAAACTTCATCGTTGGCTGTTGCTTTTCTAAATTTAATTCTCATTTCACTAGTCATTGGAAAATGTTTAGTTACAACATGAACCATTTCAAGCATTTCGCGATCAAAAGTTTTCTGTTTTACACTAGCCCTAGACAACATATCTGCGAATTGAACTTTATTGCCTGGCACGTAATATACATTTAAATTATATTTTACAATTTTAGTCTTAACCTTTGTAACGTATTGATCCAATTTTACAAATTGGTTTGTTCATTATAGAAATTATAGGTTTGTGATCGGTTTGAACGTCTACATTAGCACCATATATAAATTCGTAAAATTTTCGAGTACCGAAATGTATAGCTAGTAACTCCTTTTCGGTCTGACTATAATTAATTTCATGTTCGTTCATGGTACGTGACACACAAGCTACAAGCTTTAATATATTTTCGTGTTCTTGGAACATACAACATCCTAATCCATTTTTAGATGCATCGCATTGAAGTACGATCTTCTTTTTCGGATTATATGATACCAATGCAGGAGAATCAGTAATTAATTTCTTTAATTTATTAAAAGTCTGTTGGTGGCTTGGTAACCAACTCCACTCAACATTTGTTTTTAATAATTCACATAACGGACTCATGTATTCTGACATATTTGGTACGTACCGTCGTACATAATTAAAAGATCCTATAATTCGTTGGAGTTCACATTTATTTTTGGACTTTCTAACTTTTGTAAAGCATTTATGCGTCCCTGATCTATCTGAACACCCACACTTGAAAAAATTTGGCCTAAGAATTTAACCTGACTTTGTGCGAATTGAAATTTATCCACATTAAATTTTGTGTTTGACTCTCTAGCGCGAGTTATCACTTCTAATACTGTCTTGTCGTGTTCCTCTTGCGTAGAACCAGCGACAATCACGTCGTCATGACAAATAATTAAATTTTCAATATTTCCAAAATACTTTCAACTTTTTCCTCAAACAAGTCTTGAGAGTTTGACAACCCGTAAGGTAATACAATATATCTGTATACCCCAAAGGAGTTGCGAAACAACATTTCCAAGAAGAGTCTTCGTCTAAACTTAGATGATGAAAACCCTCTGATAAGTCGAAAATTGTAAAAATCTTTTACCGTACAATTTGGCGCCTATTTCTTCAATATTTGCATTAAGCCGTGGCTTCCTAACAATACTTTTATTAAGATCGGAAGGATCTAAACACAATCGTATTTTACCGTTAGCTTTCTCTACTAACACGATTCTATTTATACTTACTCTAACATCTATATTCTCGACTTTAACTATAGCTTTTCGATTAACAAGCCTTTTAACTCGTCTTCGTAAGCTTTACGAATAGCTAATGGTACTTTAGTTGGAGGGTAACAAACCGGTTTAAAATTTTCATTTGTGGTTATACTACAATTACCAGGAAACCTACCAGCCCCAGTAAACACATCTATATTTTGCTTAATAAATAATTCTGCACTAGAATTATTCTTAACTTCAACATTTCTGATTCTTTTAATCATATTCATTTGTAAGCATGTCTGACCACCAAGTAAAACCTGATTTGCATCCTTCACAATAACAAAATCCTCATAGCAATCTGCACCTCTAAATTTACAATGCAAATTAACAATGCCAAGTGCTTTTGTGGTACTCCCTTCAAAAACTTTTAAAATATAATTGATTGGTCTAACCCTAAATTGGTTATCTATACTTTTAAACATTTTAAGTGGCATGATATTCACATCAGCACCTGTATCAAGTCTAGTTTTAAATTTCTTATTTTCAATCTGAATAACCTCTTCCCACAAACTAATCTTATCTATTGTCTTAAGTCTACAATTACTTACTAACATTTCAGTTGAGCTATTACTATCATGCTCTATGTTTCTTACATTCTTAACAACACATGATTTAGCAAAGTGATTCAATATACCACACTTTCTACAATTTTTTCCATAAGCCGGGCATTTACGTGGGCCGTGCTTAGTTTGACAACGCTTACAATTAAATTCATTGTTGTACTTATCATTATTAAAATTCTCATCTTTTTTACCTCGAAACTTATACTTGCCCCTTTTTCCGATATTATTGACCTCATATATCTCTTTCTGCAAAATTCCAAATCTATCGTTGGTGCCTTGTTGAAATTGTTGATTCTGCTGCTTACTTTGTTCGCTTGTTCTACAAAATTGTATTGCCTTTTCCAACGTAAGTTGATCGACACGCAATAAAGCTTCTCGACTAGTGGAGTCCCTGATCCCCATTACTATTTTATCGCGGAGTGCTTTATCCTCTGGCGTTTGGTTAGCGTCTACAACGTTATAATTACATGACTTAACGAGGTACTTACAATCAGTTAAAAAGTGTTCGAAGCTTTCGCCTTCCTTTTGCGTTCGTTGTAAAAAATTATACCGCCCAAAACATTCATTTACCCTTGGATTAACATATTTATCCAGCATTTCCATCATATAGTTATAATTGTTTTTTTGCTCTTCAGATGTTGTGAAAGTTGACATGATTCTAGCAGCTTCCGTGCCCATAATATTTCTTAAAATTGATAATTTAATTTTATCCGCAGCTTCGTGCTGACCAATTGCGACCATGTAGTCTTCGAAGGACGTTTTCCAGAATGACCATTCAACCGAAGCATTTTGTCCTTGTAAATCAAAATCAGGGGGCAGTTTTACTGGTCCTGCACCCAAACTCAAGCCTAGATTTGCCATATTTATACTTAGTTTCATGTGGTTTTACACTTAACCTAAAAATTTCCAACGTGGTTTGTTAAACTTCAGCCTTTTACAAGAATTTTCGCAGCGCCATGTTTAATGTGAGGCTGAGTATTATATTAAGAATAAATAACCACTTGATTACTCTGTTAAACATTTAATATAAACAGATTACATATTACATTAATCTTGCATAATGATAGACATGACATGACATACGTTCATTACGTATATATATGACAGACTGTTGCTAAAAGGGATGCGTTCCCAAACACTTCACTACACTAAACAGTAAGCACGGTTTTCATAATTACTGTGTTGTGGTCAGTAGCTATATCTGATTTTACAGTCGTTTACTTGATTTCTAAACCGCTGTCGAACAAAAGTGTAATCTATATGATTTTGAAATAATGTGTTTGTGATGGTAAAATTGTTTTTGTCGCAAAACTCGACCAGCCGATTTCGCCTGTTATTTCTCGTGCCTAAATCAAATAAACCTACTACCGCTCTTTCCCTACCCTCGCCTACCACTGCATTAAAATCTCCTGTGATTATTAAATTTTCATGTCTACAAATTTTAGTATGCCTTCGATATCTTTGTAGATAGCTTTTACCTCCTCATCACCATGGCTATAGATGGGCATATATACTTGTATTATTACTGTATTTATCGGTTTAGAATTTAATATAACCATGAGCACTCTTTCGTTCTTTTGTAAGTAGTTTTCTACACATTGTCCTATCTTTTTTTGCATAACTATCCCCACACTCGAATTTTCTTCCTCTCATACTGTATAAATTGACCTACAGTCTGCGCTCAAAAAATACCCCACCTCTGGCCACTCAACTTCGTTAATTCGTATTACATATAATGCTAATTTGTTCATTTCAATTTTGAAATTCTCTAGCTTACCTACTTGCCTCTTGTTTTTGACCTTCTACACTCCGACTCGCAAAATGTTCCCTGTTCTTCCTTAAACTTGTCGATTACATCTTTCATAGTAGTCCCCTCCCGGAGATCCGAACGGGGACTATTTTAACTCTGGAATCTTTTACCCCAGAGAATGTTATCATGTTTATTTCAATCTAAGCACGCTGTGTACTTGGGAGGTAATGTGGTGATTTCCCGTTGCCTTCCACAGCGCAGTAGTGTGTCTTAGATTGTCATACCGACCCTCAAGGTCTCTGCCCTCTGTTGGAGACCTGTCAAAGTCTGGTTTCTGACTAAAGACCCTCACTAATTTGGTTTAATCTATAGTTCGGCTCTTTAGCTCCCTGAAACACGCAAGCCATTCTACCCGTTATAATATTTTAGAACTTCTTTAAGGTGCAGGTTGGTTGAAAATGGGTTCCATTTCATATTCAAAAAATTTACGATCTCATTACTGTAAAAACCTTTCAGTTCCTACTCATTTAAATTTACTTTGCATAATTTCTTTAATTTCAAACGAGGTAGATATGCATCCAACTTCACTTGTTCTTTATTTAATTCAAGGTCTGCATATTTATGTTTGTACGAGGGTGATTTGAAATGTTCGCGAAACGAAGGGGAAAATAAAAAAATTTGTTTTTAAAATATAGTTTATTTTTCAACATAATCTCCGTCAAGTTGAATAGACTTCATTCAGCCATGTTCTAAACCAATTATGCCATTACGAAAGTGCGATTCTTTAAGGCCTCCAAAATAGTCGTCGACAGCTGCTTTTACTTCTTCGTCCGTGAAAAATCGTTTTTCTCCAAGGAGAACTTTTAGTCGTGGAAATAGGTAAAAGTCAGAAGGAGCCAAATCAGGCGAATAAGGTTTATGTTGCAACAGATCGTAATTCAAATCATTCAATTTTTGTATTGCTACTGCACTTGTGTGTAGACGTGCATCCTGATGGAAAATGATCTTCTTCTTATGCAATGAAGGTCTTTTTTCACGAATATTTTAATCCAGTTAGCCTAAAAGTTTAGCGTATTATTCACCGTTTATTGTTCGGCCCTTGGAAAGATAGTCAATTAGTAAGACACCTTTAGCATCCCAAAAGCTGATGCCATAACTTTTCCAGCCGACTTCGCGGACATTGCTTTCTTTAGTGGTGGAGAACCCTATGTCTCAACTGTTTAGATTGTTGCTAGTTTCAAGGGTATAATAGTGAACCCAAGTTTCATCTGTCGTAACAAATCGTAGGTCGAAATCGATTTTATTGGAGTTAAAGCGGTCTAAACTCTGTTGGCAAATTCTCTTCCTCTGAAGGTTTTAATCAATTGTCTATGTGCGCGGCACCCATCTTGCCGAAAGCTTTTTCATACCTAATTCCGCAGTTAAGATATGAAATGCTCTTTCATCTGAGATACCTGCATCCTTAGCAATTTCGGAGACCTTGAATCGACGATCCTGCATAACCATATCATTAACATTTTGGACGATTTCAGGCGTGGCGGCAGTTTTTGGTTGTCCGCTGCGCGGGTCATCTTCTAGACTCTCACGACCACGTTTAAATTCTGTCACCCACTTGTGCACAGTTGTAAATGATAGAGAGGAGTCTCCGAATATATTCTGCATATCTTTATGTATTTCTGTTGCTTTTTTTTTTTTAAATTTTGATAACAGTGTGCGTTTCAGTTTTATCCATTTTGAAAAACTCACAAAACTAACTTTATTTCATTTATAGCACCAAATTAATACTACTTGACAGAATAATGTCAAATTTCACATCTGCGCACTAGATAGTTGGATCCATCAATTGCATATATTTTATTCGAACTGATACTGCCATTTGTGCTCCTTTTTGCGAATTTTTCAAACCCCCCTTGTATTATCTGGTTCCTTATCAATGCCTATATACGTTTGAAAGTGATATCATTCATGCGTTTTGTTAGTACTTTGTTGAGCGATACAGAGTTCGTATATTTTAATTAAAATTGTCGGACACTTTGAAAAACAAAGGTTTTATTTTTCTATCGTTTTGCTTATCTTATGCGACACCGACAATTTTAGTGATCTTTCCAGAAACAAGTGTACGTTTGCTGTTTTAATCATAACAACTTTAAGTAAGATATGACTTAATGGCCAGTGTTATCAAGCACTTTTAATCATACAATAGCAGACGGAACAAGCAGTGAAGGGCAACAACATCATTTAAAATGGTGTATTACTATTGTAAGAAAGTGATTGGTTTGTTTACGTTTATAGTTTATATACATGACATTTATTTTATAGCAACAAATGAAGGTGTTATTATTTTTTTTATAAATTTTTTAACGAAAAATAAATATTGGTAAAGTTTTATTAATCTTGTATATTAAATTTTATTGTTGTTATAACGTTTGAGGACTGCTCTTTTACGGGAGACACAGTTTCCTTGCATTAGTTTCTTATTGTTTTGTCGACATTGCAACGCAGCATGTTTATGTCTATTTAATCTAGACGAGACTTGTCGTTGTGGTTGGTAGCTCAGCAGTATATTAGTCTAGAGAGACTCATGAAGAGTTGGTCGCTCAGCAGTACGTAAGTCTAGACGAGGCTCAAGGTGTGGTTGTCGCTCTAGCATATCTTTTCATCATTCTTTAGGTCGGTGGTGATGTAATTTTTTGGTTTATTAGTCTAGGTGAGGCACGTAGAATAGCCTGTCAATTTGACAAATTTATACGTTGTAAGGGACTGTTATTTGTTTTGGCAGTTTAGTTATGAGTAGAACCAGAGTGCTCGTCAGTGTCGTAACCGTCGAGTTTTGTTTATCGAAAACACCTTCATACTCCGAAACTGTCTCTTTCTACCAACTTCATGTTTTTAAATGCCATCCTATGCTAAACTATCCCCTATAATATTTACATACGCAAACGATATTAAATTAATGTTTCTACTTCACTAAAATTATGTCCTTATAGTTATTGATTTTACGCTAAAGTAAATGAAAAGCTTTTAATTATTATACGTTGACTCTCCTATAATTAAAGCTGCATCCTTACACTGTACACTAAAGAATTGGCCTTTATGATAAATACTTAACATTAAATTGTTTCTGCTCCCTAATATATTATGAAAATTCCTTACAAATAACGGCAAAGTTAAAATTGAAGTAAAATTAACTCTAACTTCCTACTCTAAACTAATTAATCGGTACACTAGATTTTTAAGACACCTATTTAGCCTTTTAATAAATGGTATTTACTCACCGCAGCCTAACGTAATTTGTCCTATGACCTATTTAACTAATTCTAACCTACAAATTACATAGAATAATCCCCTATTTGGAATGAAGAGAAAACTAAAATTTTAGTTCTCTTTTATTCAAATACCCTAACTAATTTGTCTGTAAACTTATTTTATACCTATTACAATTATGTAGACCTATATTACTAGTATTTTAGTTACATTTAGTAGCCATACACTCTACGCAGTTTTGATTCACTACTTGAACCTAACCTCTTCCTAAATCTGACCCGTTTTCTAATATTTGCATTCATTTTTCTCGCGTATTTTATGAAGCCTCAATCAAACCTAGGATGCCTTAAAATCAACTGCTCATGAAACTGTTCCAATAAGGTCGAATATGCCGCCTCCTGACTCTCGGACCATTTCCATTTTACTCCCTTCTTCAAAAGTTTGAATAATGGAACAGCCTTCTCCAGAAATGCTGGTACAATCTTTTTGTAAAAGTTAAGAACACCCAAAAATGCCCTAAGTTTTCTAATATTATTTGGCCTAGGATATTTGAGAATCTCAGGCAACCTTTCCTTGTCGATGCACATACTCTGATTATTTACTACATAACCTAAAAATTTAACTGATTTAGAGAAAATTTGCACTTTTCAATCTTCAATTTTAATCCTGCCAATTTAAGCTCTAATAAAATTCTTTCCAACTGAAAATAATGTTGCTGTTCTGCCTCACTCAAAATCAAAATGTTGTCAACGTAGTGTATACAAAAATCTTCATATGCCCCTAAAATAGCTTGCATGGTCTTAATTAATGCTGCACTTGATGTAGACAAACTAATTAATCGTTACACTAGATTTTTAAGACACCTATTGAACATTTTAATAAATGGCATTTACACACGACAACCTACCCCAAATTGTCCTATGACCTATTTACATAATTCTAACCTACAAATTACATAGAAATATATATATATATATATATATATATATATATTATCGTATAATTCGTAGCTAATTGTAGATATATAAGGTCATAAGTCAAGCTAGAATGTAGAGTAATAACTTACTAGAAAGTCAATTAGGCATTTTAGATAATTAAGGTATTTTAAATAATTAAAATAGAGCTTAGTCAACGTATAGTAATGTAGGGTTAAATAAATTTTAGTTATATTTATTTATGAATGACGTAGCATGATATTTATTGTAAGATAGGGCATTATAGATTAGAAACAACGAGGTAAAAATACCACCTTTAATTTTCATTTAAAGACAGAACAGAGAACATATAAATAGGACGAAGAAGCAGATATCGATTTTAATTATAAAGGTAGTATCGGAGAGAAGCTAGAAACAACTGTCATGGAGGAACAAGGACGGAGCAGAAACGCATGAATACAAGTGAGAAACAGGGATTTGATTATTGATGTAGTATAGAAGGAGACGACAAACAAACTTATTTTGGAGAGAGAAATAAAATCAATAACTTCTAGGAATATTATAAGCAGACGCGGATCGATTGAAAGCAAGGAAACAAAATTGAGCTTGGTGATTGGACGATACAGGTATACGTGCGACAAGTTTATATTAGGCAGGGCAAATATCCAGCTGGTGGAAGCATGTGTGTGAGAAGGAACTATATGAACAAGGGGGATGAAAAATGTTTGTTTGAGTTTGAAGGCGTGAACGTATTGGTAATCGATTGGCGGTTGAGGCTAGTTTTCGCAAAATCGCAGGGACGGTTGGCCGTTATAAATGTTTTACCAAGTATTTGTTATCGCAATTCAAGGAAAACAAAGAGTCATTAGAGCTTTTCGCAGTAATATCGAGACAGTTATGCGAGTTGTTTTAAGAAATGAAGAACGGTTGGTGTTTTTACACAGAATATTGTAGTATGTTAGAAAATTTACGTGCGAACTTGAAAACAGGGAGGTGTTGCAAAGCTATATAAACCACTTTCAAAGGAGGTGACGGGGTCTTAATTTTCTTTAGTCCTTCGCGCTTCAGCGAGTTACTTTTAGTGAAAGTTAGTGAATTTATGTATAATTGCACATAAGTTAGTATGATGACAAGTTGAGTCAATTAAAAAGCGAATAAAGCGTTTTATACGAAGAGTAAATTTTGTGAGTACAAACAATTATTATTGTAGTTTTGGAATGCACGAAAGGTATTAAAATTTGGAAGTATTTGATGGTGAAAGCAGTAATTTTTGATTAATTTATTTAGGAATACGAAGAGTAAATTTTGGAAATTGGATGCTGATGGTTTTATTTTAAATGATGGTGATTCAACCGGGGAGCTGTTTCATGGAGTAGTGTCATACTGAACGGCGTCATCGTCAAAGGCTAGTTGGCGGTTACCTGTCGAAGGATAGTTACCAGGTAACCAAGTGTATAAAAACATTTTATGGTGAATACTTGCTATGGTTCTTTTGATTTTTTTGTGCTTTGGAGTGTTTCTTATTTGATATTTTTAATGAACTGAAAATTTATGGGACTTTAGATGAAAATGAAATTTATTTAGGTAGTCAGAGAGAATTAATTTACAGATAACCAACTAGGTTGTAAAGAAGTATATGGGGGCTTATTTTATTTTTGTAGTGCAGTAAATTTGCACTCACATTTAAAGAGTTTTACTATGAGCTCATGATAAGACAAAGGGATATGGGGAACGCCCTCTTACTTTAATAAATATCTGTTTAATAAGGTTATCGAATTGAATTACTTTTTAAAATGAAATTATTGACATTACTAATAATACGAGTGTACATAATAAAAGGTATTTTGAAAATGTAATATTTATTTCATGTACATAGAGTGTAATGTATTTTGCGAATAGCGTTATTTTGAGAGTGTGATTATAGGGTGTGAATTTCTATTAGGTTTCAGCATATAGGCAGTGAGCAAGAGTTTTTATTTCAGCGGTGCCAGGTAAGCGTTTGTGTTGGTTTTAAGAAATTTTAGTGGATTTAGGAGTCAAGAGAGGAGCAGCCAAGCATAACTACACACCATTAATGTGCACCCAAATTGAGGGGCACGATTTTTACAGGTAAACCTCATAACATTATGACGACCCAACATTGGGGCACGAATTGGGGGGCTAATCCAGAAAGATAAGTACGCAACATTTTAGCTTTCAAATGCTGGGACTCGAAGACAGAGCAAAGCTTCACGACAATATATATATATATATATATATATATATATATATATATATATATATATATAATATCTATAATAACAGGCTATTAGGTCTGCTGGTTAATGAATTAAACCCTTTATTATAATTCAAGCTTTCGGTTTTGTTATTTTTAAAACTTTATCAAGAATACTAAAAATTGTGAAACGTTAATAGGGCGTACAATAATCAAATACTTACTAGTGTGAGGTTTTAAAACTAGAATCGTTGATCTAAATAAAATTCATAAATATAAATTAATAGTGTGATGTATAAAGCTTTTAACAAAAATAATGTGATATTCAAGTTTGAAAGTTACAGACTGACAAATTCCTATATAATTTTGACAGTTCTTGAGACAACTTTCTAGATGTCACTATTTCTTTTGTTAGTCGACTGAAATTTAGAATTTTTTTTTTTGATGTATGCATGTATGTCTATATACATATATATATATATATACACATATATATAT